>JAGVVM010008042.1:0-16713 GCA_019149425.1 Psidium friedrichsthalianum | reverse complement strand
AAAAAAAAATGCTCACAGACAAGACCAAAAAAACAGGGCGCCCACGCATTTTTGTCGTCATGTGTATGCATGTAATGAGGTGAGAAAATTGCGTGGGGGAGACATGCAAAACAGGCTCTTCAATGAATGCTTTATGTGAGGGCATCAACTGAAGAAGACAAGCTTGTAGGCTCCATCATTTGATGCCCAATCTTGTCAAATTCTCCGGTTGCGTTGGCTTGACAGGCTATGCTTTTTTTATCCTTCGGCCCTCCTAGCCTAAGGTTATCGGCGATCTCGCTTCCCTCCAACTGCGTTCTCCATTCTTGAGTGTCATGCGTGCGAAGTAGTTAATGCACGAACAAATAAAGTCAAAGATAGAGCATGGACTTTCGAAAGAATACTCGGTTTTACATGGATCTTGCTTGTCCAATAAACTCAACCTCGATACTAATTTAATAATATAATTCATAAATTTCTCTTGGGCACCGGGCCCAATGGTAGGGGCGTTCAACCAAACTGAATTTATCCGTACTCAAATTGGACCACCCGAAAAATAGGATCGGGGAACGTCCGAGAATCGGTTCCAATTTTTGAAAATCGATTAGAACGGTCCGGGAACCGGATCTAGGTAAAAATCTATCGGACCCGGGTTTATAGAACCGGTTTTACATGCTATTTAAAAAAAAAAACTCTAAGTGAAGTGATTAAGTTTTCACCACAGTCTTGCCTCACGCACTCGCAGCACACTCACCTCTGGGGGGTGTCGCCCAGTCTTCACCGCAGCATAGTGAAGTGAAATATATTTTCTGCACCGTTGACTTTGTTTTCTTTTAGGGATGACTGAAAAATAGGAAAATATGGTAGACCCTGGAATCGTTGGCTTTATTTTTCTTTTGGAGACGACTAAAAAATAAGGAACCAGGTAGACCCTGGAACTGGATCAAAAAACAGGGTCGGTTTCAAAACAAATTCAAGATAAATAGGGTAGGGTCTCGATTCCAAAAGTTGAGAACCGGTTATAACAGGGTCCGATTTAGGGTCTAGGTCTGGACCCAACCCACCCAGCCCATGCTCACGCCTAGCCAATGGTACTCTATCCAACATTAGCACACCAAACTAAATTCACTTCTTGAATCCAGTAAAATATTGGCCATCAATATCGGATCAAAATTCTCACAATTTCTCCCCTTAATTTTGTGGCCCGATACTATTAATACAATATCCATACTTTTAGACTCTATTTATTTTGCGAAAAATAAATAATTTATAAAAAAAATTCCTGAAAATAATCGTTTGTATAGTTCAAGATGATTAGTCAATAAGAATTGTTTTCGTATAGACTACAATATATGTCTAAACATTGCTTGAATGATGAAAAATAAAAATCGTTCATTCATTTGTAAGCAATATAAGCCATCTTTTTAGGAAAATAACTTTTAAATATTCATTTTTGCAAATAAAAAATAAAAAGAAAGAAGCCATTTATGTGAAAAACGAGTCTTTTAAGTAAAATACTTTTGACAAAAAAAAAATAGATGCTCATAAAACTAAGGAGGAATTGCGCTTGATTGCTTTTAAGTAAATTGGAGGTCACCAGAGCTCCTTCTAGACCAATCATTGTACAAGTAAAAGCTAGACTTTTCCATTTGTTGGCCATGTATTCCTTACCAACAATAAATTTACTCAATAGAGTAATTAGCCAAAAGTAATAAGTGAATGATGTCTAGAAAAACATTGAAGTGTCTATATCTAAGGTGTGTTTGTTTCTTGAAAAACTCATCATTTGAAAAATATTTTTCGAAATATAATCGCTTTTATCGATTGAAAAATTGATGAATGCAAATATTTTCATCATCTATCAAAATATTTAGGTATAAGTTGTTATTAATAATAGAAACATTTTTCATTGACAAATTTTTCTGAGATATAACCATTTATTTTTTGAAAAATATTTTTCAAATCTTGAGTTTTCCATGAAAGAAACACACTCTAACATAGATGCAGTATGATCAGTAGAGTGACAATTTTGAGCTTCTGCCTTAGGTCACAAGAGGACGGCAAAATCACCTAAACTATCGAAACATTTACCATGTGATTCGACAATGGCAAACGGAGAGGCTGACTAATCAAGATTTCCATGTCCTGCTCTTCTTCTATTCAGTGCATACAAATTGACTCACATCTTCTTGTGAAATCTATCAAGCATCCAAAGATTATAGTTCAGAATGTCTACGGAACGATTTGTTCTTGTGGTCCTGCTCCTGATTTCTCTGAACTCGACACACGCGTGATATTATAAGCCCTAGACGGTTCGATCAAGTCCCTGAATTTTTCAGCCTCGACAACTTCCGTGTTCTGTTTGAGGCGACTCAAGTCGTTTTGAAGACCTTCAATCAGAAGAAGGCGAAGGCAAGAAGTACGCTAGAGTAGTACTCTCATAATCGAGAGATTTGCTCACGATGGACATGCAGTCGCCAGTACTGAAGGCAACGTCATTCGGTTGAACGCGGATTATCTCCGACGCTACAGAGGAGACGTACACGAAGAGTTCATCGGAGTGGTGTACCACGAAATGACCCACGTTTGGCAATGGACCGGCAGCGGTGTGGCTCCTACATTACCGATTACGTGAGATTGAAAGGTGGGTATGCATCCAAAAGCTGGCCGAGGAGGGCTCAGGATCGAGAAGGGACGATGGTTATGCAGTCACGGCTTACTTTTCGAATATTGCAACGACCTTAAGCACCGTTTTGTGTCGCCGATCCTATGCTCTCATGAAAGACTCCTACTCTGAGGCGTTCTTCGGAAAGTCTGTCCTCGAGCTGTGGCGTGATTACAAACTTGCTTACGGTACCAGAAGAATCCCGGTAGCGAGGAGGGCTATCGAAGGCCACCCAAAAGTTGCATCCCGTTGATGCAGGAATATGTGCCGAAAAAACGCTAACTGGAATTCCCTGGAGAATAAACATAGACCCTTGCGCTTAGAGTTCGCTGGAGTCGCACTCGGAACCGACAACTTTCAACAACATGACATTGCAGAGAGCGGAAAAGACTTGGTTAAGAATTTGGAGAACTGCAATGGAGTCGGGAGCTCTTTGCTTGCTAAGGTCTCCGCCATGATCGATAAGTCGGAAACTAGACATGAATTCCAAGCCCGTGACCAGCTAGCTAGTAAGCCGTACCAGCGTTTTTATCTGCTCGTATGGATCACTTGTTCGTGATCATGTGCAGACACCGAAAGTATTCCGCCGTCATGCTCCGCAATGAATAAGCCCCAGGTGTTTGCGAGCTCTATATTTACTCAGTGTGCCGTTGGCTTGTGAAGGGCATACGTGTGATTTGTTTTAGAATTTGACCTACGTTACACTCCTCCTGATATACGAATCTACGATGTGGCGAAGATTATATAGGGATCGGATATCACTGAATCAAAGAGGGTCCATTTTAATGAACTCCAATAAAGAATAGGCCATTATTTAGGAAGCACCGACACTCTCCTAGAGTCTTCGTGTTGTATCCGACGTTCCAACATTCTCCGACATTCTCCCAACACTCTTCGACATGTGATCAACACGTGGTCAGCGTGAGTTCAGGATTCTAACACTCCATTTCAACACTCACGATGTCAAGTTAAGCATTTTCATTAAATTATGGGTCAAAATATAAATTTATCGAAAATATATATATTTAAATCATATACCTAATCACCCTAATATTAATATACCTAGCCAGCAAAAAACAAATAATAATCGTGAATCCATAACAATAATAATAAGAAGAAAATCACCGTTGATATTTTTATACATACACGATAAATACAACATGTCTCGACGTGTTAGAATTCTTTATTTTTGATAAATGGCGTATCGGCATATCGTGTCGAATTGTGTCGTGTCGCGTATCGGTGTCATGCTACTTAGGCCATTAAAAATTAACAAAAATAAGTTTACTCGACGGTCCAATCAAAAAGAGGCCATCCATACTGAATTAGAATTCACACAATCTCGTTTCCCTAATCCCGTGGCCCGTCCACATTACGTTGCGCAGAACCCTATCCATGAAATGTTCTTGCTTTTATTAAAAAGAACAAGACGCATCCTTTAAGTAAAACACTCATAAAATTAAGGATTAATTTCCCTTTGATTACTTGATTTTGAAAATGGTGGGTCACCAGAGCTCCTTCAATACCAATTACGATACAAGTAAAAGATAGACTTCGCCATTTGTCATCTATTTCTTACTAAACGATGAGGTCTACTCAACAGAGAAATAAGTCAGGAGAAGTAACATTGATTATTTGAGTTTCTTTGTCTGGTCTCAATGGCTTGTTGTAAAGTTTTCCTAAGACTTCGTCGTTATTCAGTTGGACACATTAACGTCAGGTTTGCTATGAAACATCCAAGTGTTTGTTGCCCAAAACCAACGCAACATTTCATTTAGGGTAATATCACGAAAACTCTAAACCGGTACACTTGTGATAAATTTATTTCAAATTAATTTTTTACCACCAAAATTCCCAAACTGGTAAATCGGTGATAAATTTACCCTCCGTTAGTTTCCGTTAAATTTTACCATCAAATTGCTTATTCAGATGACACGTGGCAATTGACGAGTGTACCAATTTGGGTTTTTCACCATTCCTTTGTCACAAGTGGACCAGTTTGGAGATTTTCGAGGTAATAACCCAATCTGACAAAAGCTAACGGAGAGTAAATTTGTCACGGGTATATCAGTTTAGGATTTTTTTTTTTTTTGTGATGAAAAATTATTTTAAGGTAAAATTGTCACAGGTGTATTAATTTGGCATTTTTTATGGTTAAAAAGTTAAACTTTAGATAAATGTATCGCATAAGTACTGATTGGAGTTTTTTCCTTGTATTAACCCCTTCGTTTATATGTATGACGAGGAGAGTGACAGTTTTGTGCTTCTTCCTTAGCCATGAGACGATGTTTTCATCAGTTTACAAGAGGACGGCAGAAACAACATAGTCTTCCAACTTCCATGATGAGAAAACCTAAGAAACACTTGCCGTGTGATTCCACAATAGCCCTCAGGGAGGCTGACTAATCGAGTCTTCTTGTCTTCTTCTTCTATTCAGCGTATATAACAGAGTAACATCTTCTTGTGAAACCTATGGAGCATCCAACGGTCATAGCTTGATATGTATTGTATTCCCATTACGATTAAATTCATGAATCATGATTAATCGACCCGTGAATACAAAATCATAATGTGACATCAACTACGAATTGATCTTCCTCCTTCCTTTAAATCTTTCCATTTTAACTCAATTTGCTTTTCCAAAAATGTTTTGCTAGACTGAATCATCCATGATCGCTGACAACCTTCTAGGATAGCAAACACTAAATCAAATTTCAAGAATAAGTCAGAATCGCAAGCGCACTAAACTTAAGAACTCACATCCTCAAGAGTCTCACATGGTCATAGAGTTGAGATTAATACTTTTGCCAACTTTTCTGGTCGTCTCATAAGTAAATATAAAATACATATTACGATATTCTCTCCTTTCCCATGAAGCGTATGTCTCTGCATTCAATATCGTACATATTATAGTTCAGACATTCTCGATGTGTAACTTGAGTTCATAAATCTACTCTCTTCAAGAATCTATCAGAACTCACATTTGGTATCAAAGATAGGTAAAATAAAATACGTGGATTGCTTCACTTTCAAGCACAACTTATTAAGACTTCATCTTAACACTCCTCTTAAGGCGGCATCAAAAATTCAAGCTTGAGCTCTCAATCATCACCTAGATAACAAGCTTGAAATTGTCTTATCTCTATTTATCACACAGTAAATAGAAACGATTACTCATGTAAGTAGACTAATCTCTTATCTATCTGATATACTTTTTCAATATAATGCACTAAACATTAATATGCATATATGTCAAATGAACTCATGAGCATTAATAATAATGGAACATACCATTCATTGTGACGTACCATTTTGGAGTTTTTATGCGCCGTTTATCATAGACGTATCAATTTGGAGATTTTCATTGTAATAACCTAATTCAACGAAAACTAATAAAGGGTAAATTTATCACAGATATATCGGTTTGAGATTTTTAGTTGTCAAAAAATTAGTTTGAGGTAAAATTAGTCATAAGTGTACCAATTTTGGGTTTTTTGTAGCCAAAAAATTAATCTAGAGTAAAATTGCCATATGTGTACTAATTTTGAATTTTTCATGATATTAACCCTTTCGATAATACATATGATCAGGAGAATGACAGTTTTGAGCTTCTTCCTTAGCCCGTGAGACGACATTTTCGTCAGCTTGCAAGAGGACGGCAAAAACAAAGTCTGCCAACTTTTGATGGTGAGAAAACCTATGGAAACACCTGCCGTGCGATTCCACAATAGCAGTGAGAGGGGCCGACTAATCAAGGCTTCTTGTCTTGTTCATCTTCTGATTAGTGTATATAATAGAGACATCTTCTGATGAAACCTATCAAGCATCCAACGACCATAGCTCAAAATGTCTCGGAAACAATTTGTTCTCGCACTCCTGCTCTTGATTTCCCTGACGTCGGCGCACGCGACGACGTATGAAATCATCGACCGTTCCCCTAGAGTCCCCGGAGGAAACCAATATGCCAATGAGTTGAGCAGCAGGTACAAAGCCCGTGTTCTATTCCGGGCGACTGAAGAAGTTTTGAACACCTTTAATCAAAGGGAAGGCGAGGGCAAGAAGTATGGTACGGTAACTCTCCGCATCGAGAGCTTCCCTTCCCCGCGTACGGTCGCCAGTACTATAGACAACGTCATCCGGTTGAACGCGGATTATCTTCGGCGCTATCCGGGAGACATAAAAGAAGAGTTCGCCGGAGTGGTGTACCACGAAATGACCCACGTTTGGCAGTGGACCGGCAACGGTATGGCCCCTAGAGGGCTTATCAACGGCATCGCTGATTACGTGAGATTGAAAGGCGGGTACGCATCCAAAGGATGGCCGAGGAAGGGGTCAGGATCAAGATGGGACGAGGGTTATGCAGTCACGGCTTACTTTCTCGACTACTGCAATGGCCTTAAGCACGGTTTCGTCGCGGAGCTTAATGCTCTCATGAAAGATTCCTACTCCGAGGCCTTCTTCGTCCAGTTGCTTGGAAAGTCTGTGCACGAGCTGTGGCACGATTATAAGCTAGCTTGCTTCACCAGAAGAATCCCTAGTAGCGAGGAGGGCTATCGAAAGTCACTCACGCCCACCCGCCTCCACGGCAATTCTGTCCCCTGGAAGACAGATGAGGCGTCGAAGAGCGACGCCAGCTTGAAGTCCCCGGAGAATGATAATTACTTCCGCATAGAAGTCAATGGAGTCGTACATGACACTAACAACTTTCAACAAAATCACATTGCCCATAGCGCACAAGACTTGACTTGGCTTGCTGAGCTCTCGGCGATGATCGAAAAAAACGGCGCGGCCGTTCCTTCCATCAATTCAAGGAAACTAGACCCGAATTGGCAGAGAACAAAAGGTCGTCGGGCAACCAGATTGAGCACAGACAAGCCCGTGACCAACTGGTAAGCGGCTTAACAGCGGCTCTATTCCGCTAGTACGGATGACTGGTCCGTGATTATCCACAGCCATGCTCGGTAATAAATAAGTGCTGTGTGTTTGTTCGCGAGCTCTATATTTTCCTCACTGTGCTTGTTGGTTTGTGAAGGGCATATGCATATGTCGTTTGGAGTTTGAACTATGTAATTCTACTGTTGAATCTTCTATGACATGAAATATAATTCCACACTGTTTTTATTGTTGCTGTGATTGCTTTCTATGGATCTGAAGTGATGAACAGACCAACCACCCAGTCCAACAATATGTGCCCATATCCCATGTTCAATCGTTTACCAAAAAGACAGACACATGACAGGAGTAGACAGAAGCATCGTCTGTGGTATTGGCCAACTTTCAAAGTACCGATTACATAAAAACACAAGGAGAAATCGGTGCATTAAAAATTGTAAGATTTTACTTGATCAACTTCTTTACAAGCGCATCTATAGCACTCCTTGACAGCAATCCTTTTGTATTTACATATAAATAGATCTCGTTATTTCGCATAATTCAAAACTAATTAACAACGAGAACCTTGTCTACTTTTATATAGTCTCGCCCAATTTAAATGAAGCAAGAAGAAATGGTGAGATCGTAGAGAATGTTTCGAGCCGTGGAAGCGATCTTACGATCCTTGCCACATAGATGAGAATACTTTCAAGCAGGCATGACCTACCATTTATCTCATTCAAGTTGTACGGCGAAAGAGTGCTAGCTGCACTTGCCCCTGCTCCTCCCTCTTCTTATTAACTGGGCCACATAGCCATTGTCACTGAACATTTTCTTTATCCCTAAACTGCGGAAATACCCTTGACCCCGGTCCAAAGATTCTCATTCCTTTTTCAGCATCAACCTCGACAGGCACCGAGTCATGGCACCTCCAACCACTGAGATGGCATTGGCCCCTGCACAAGGAACATGTATAAACTTGTAATGACTTTCGGTAGTTTTTGCCTGGCGACTTTCAGTACTTCATCCCTATTTTCACCATACATGTAAGTAAAAAGAATTTGACTCCCTGCAGAAAAGAATAATCTAAAGAGAGGAAACTTGATCCATGAATAAACAGAACAAGGAGAATCATACAATAGACTTTTGATTTTTTTTTTTCTAATTCCTATTTTACAATCTACAAGAAAGAGATACAAATGACTCTGCAGAAAACAAATAACTATGAAATTCGAAACAAACGTCTCTCCAAATGAATTGGCTTCTAATGTGTATTTCCACTTACAGAGAAGAAACCGCCAAAAGATGCAGAGCCGATGGTTTCGTTAGTGAATGAGTTGTCATGAACCAGTGAGAATAAATGCATGAAGAAGACTTTGCGCAGCTTGAGTCTCATCTGGTGTGCCAGAGATGACAATGGTCCTCTCACTGTTCCCGGGACGACGTTCATGCACTATAACCTTTGCACCAGAAATCTATTGGAAAGGCATCATGGGGTAAACATCAGTTGAACTGAACTATAATAAATCAAAATCAAAAACTGATGGCTACAGATTCAAATGCAGTACAGAGAATGACAAGAATGGTACGTTGACCTTTCATCTCTTGTATCTAGTATTATCCGTTGGAAGTAAACCCAGTCCCTTTTATGATATTTTCCATTTACTTCAATATTCAAGAAAAGGAATGGTATGTTGACATTTTGCACCTTTACATGAAATGTAGCTTATGTGTTCAAGGGAAAGAACAAAGCATCACTGAACCGATAGAAGAATTTCCATAGGATGTTGGAAACTAAACATGTATAGTCAAAAGATATAGGGAAGGAAGTTTAGCACATTTGCCATCCACCTTTATCAAAACCTAAAAGATCTCAAATCTGATCCCTTCACCCTACTTGCATTCAAAACAAGAGTGTAGTCTACAAATTTTTAGGCCAACTAATCAAATGCCGAAAGGAAACAAATAGAAGTATCAAAAACCAGTTGAGATCCGATAGCCATGTATTCCAGTGTATCAGTCAACTCAAGTTCAGGGATTAACAAGGGCACATAGCATTGGGCAAAAATATAATTGGCCTTCCAAAAGTGCACAGAAATGTAAGTGCTTCTGTAAGATGAGGGCTAGACGAGGATCGAAACATTTCAACTGACCACAAACACAAGTCGAAAAGTAGAGCAGAACTTCTGTTTGCCAAATTAAGAATACCAAATGAAGTAGGTAATCTGCCAAACAAACAAGCATGTATGAGTTACCTGTCTCAGTCTAGTCAAATTGCTACCATTCTCCCCATAGACACAGTGGATGACATTTTCAGGGACAACAATCTCGACCGTAGTGTTTGTCACAATAGCAGATTTACTCCCACTGCACAAGTTCGGTTATGAGGATAAGTAACAGAAAAGTTGCCACGCAAAAACCTAACAAGTATGCTTTCTGTGGCGTCCATTACAAATCCTGATATTAGTCTGGCACTTCATTCTCTGGGTATGCGCAAGAGAAGTATCGTTTACATTATCTAGCAGTCGCTGTGATCGAGTAATTCGGTCTCTAAAAACTGCAGACATGTTTCAAAATACACTAATAGGAAAAATTATTAACTCGGAAAGCGAATGGCTAATAAGTTTGCAAGCTTTAAGAACAAGGCTGAGTTAACCGCAGTCCCACAAAGAGCATGAATAGTGAATTGATGGTTAGACGGTAACATGCAGGTCTCTTGCCATGGACTGCCGTGACTTAAGTCTTCAAATACAAAATATCCATGGGCCCCACTTTGAAGTGATACAGAAAATCTAGAACATGGAAATTGCCCAATCACGCCCTCAAAAAGAAAGAAAAGCCGACATGATTCTTAAATCCTTATAAGCTTATTCAATACACAGTTCACCATCTAACTTCAAATGCCACCTCTAATAATCTTGACAAAAAAAGGTAATGTGACATGCTCTTATAGCTAGAACACAGACTACCAACCTGCCAAGTTCTGTACCATTTCTTAGTGATGTCAAACCTCTGCCAACATCTGAGATGCTCCTTTGTGGAACTCCAGCAATCCCCTGCAAATAAAATGACCATAGAAGTGAATGTGCTCAAAAGTCCCTTTGATCCCTACATACATGAAGCACGCACCAAAGAAATTTGAGCAAAGAGAACACACCTGCGATGTCCACGACCTTGATGGGGAAGGATGATCAAGATGATTCCTTAATCCAGGTTGATCTTTACTAGGTGTCAAAGTTGCGTATCTGCTTAGACCTGGAGAAATGCCTGGTGATGTGTCCAAACCCCGAGCAACAGGATCCTTTAGTCTTCCATAAGGACTAGTCTCTGCCAAAACAGAGGAAGCCATCCTGCTTCCCAAATTGTTCGATGAGCTGGGAAGAATGTTATCTCGCAGTCTACCAGTTATCTTGTATAATGCATTTTGAACGTTACAAAACTCCCCCGAGATCTGCATAATAGACTAGTTAGAATATAGTACCAATATATGTATATCTGCAAACTATTCTCACAAGTTGTGTTCACTCGACATCCAAAAAGTTATCAATATGGTCCCCACACATAAGAACCTTACATGCACCAAAAATCATCACATCTCAACCCTAGAATTTTTTTTCATCTAAATCCCCCAGAATATCAATAACACCACAAAGGGAGATGGCACATCTCTTGTGAACCTCCCAGAGATGAAAGCTACCATTGGCAGTTAGAAGTACCTGCTTCCATGACCTATAATAACAAAATTTCCATACTTACTTTAAATAGACTAGTGGCACCAGGCCATTGGACTGGAAGAGCATCAAATTGAGCTATCCTCCAGCACATATATTAGTATTCTTCTACACGGAAATTTACAACCTACACCAAATTGTCTTTTTCATGGAAAATGTAATTAGATTTATGATTTGTCAGTTCCCAACAAAGTACATGACACTAGGTTGAGCATGGGCCAGGCTAGGAGGACTTCTGCAAAGAGTTTGGTCTGATGATAAAAATTCGTGCTCGGTACTTTCTAGCCTGAGGTCATGGTCTGGGCCAAAGCCCGAATCTCAAATAAATTATTTTGGTTGCCTTTTCATGTATAATTCTACTAATGGAAAAACAATGCTAGAATGAAAAACCTCTTAAAAGTTCTATGATAAAAGACAACGAGAGAGGAGACAGAGACAAGGTGGTACCCTGCCACAGATGCGTCCTTTACCCAACACAAACCCCACAACCTGTAAGGCCCACGCAGCCATACCAATTGAACTTCCCCTACAGGGATCCAGACAAATAACATATCATATGTTTTCAGCAATATGCAGAGCAGCAAGTTTTATCTAACCATCGAAGGCTGCTTACAGCCCACTTTCTACTACTCAAAGCACCATACCAGCAAACATTACATGAGTTAAGCATCACTTGCTGTCTCACGTAAGAACTTAGATTATTCTAAATGATGCAAATAAGTCCCTTCATCTGAATTTATACATCTGGAAGGGTGTTTAGTGCTCAAAACATCCCAAGAGCACTTGATAGAACGAAGAAAATAATAAAACCCAGAAAAAGGTATGGAACTTCTGTTGAAATTTAAATATAATATAGATAACCAAAAATCCTAAACTAGCTACCAGGTTACGCATCCTTGAAGGAAATTTTATCTCCATTATGCATAGCTTGCATCAAATAAGGTATTAAAACTTAAACCCAAGGTTTCGTTGTTTCAAATTGCAGTCATGCATGGCATCAATTGCAGTGGGAAAGGGGAGTGATAAAAGTTGTGCAAGTAATCACACACATCATGGGAGTAAATTACATTGGCATGAAAAACTTATCGAAAAAGGACAATAATATGTACTAAACAATGTACATACTTGCGGCCGATGAATGAACAAAGAATATTGCATCGTATTCTCTAATCATCTCTCCCAATCTACAAGCCGGATTTTGACATTACAAATTCAAAGCCTCCCACTACAAGTCCTCCAAGGATCAATATACTTTTTTCTAGCAACGTCTACTGAACTAGTTCACTTATTTATGCATATCGATCATCTCAATTATTCAGGTACAGCAACCCAATCAAGACCCCACAAGCGCAACAGTGAAGGAAGCCCATCCTTACAGTAGCCCCATTCCCAACTCCATTAGAAAATGAGACAGTGGCTTGCAACAGAATTTGCATAGAGGCTCCAAAGCACACAAACTTTTATTTTTGGTCAAAAAACGTACAAACTTAATAGCTCCAATATATTGCGCTTCATCTTGCATAGAAAATAGGCCACATTTCTTGCACATGACCAAAATGAATCACAACATGATGACATAATTGTATTAACCATGAAAAACCTTGAAACTCAGGTCATTTTCGAGCATCCATGAAAACACTCGAGAATCAAAATAGCTGATTCTTATATTTGGATAAAGCTGGCCTACTTGCAAAGACATACAAGCAATCTCACAAAATGATTAATCAACTCTTTACCAGTTGCACCACTATAGTTTAGGCCTTTGGCATCATATTCAAACTGCAGCATACAATATTAACCCCATGTTGACTTGAATAATCAAATTGTTCATATACTCAAGTATATTTTTCTGCAAGAATTATGGTAAATAAAAAATAAGCCATGGTATCACACCTGTACCACTTCATCATCCTCTGAAGCACACTTAGGGACCTGGTCACCCACCATTATCCAAATGTTAGTCCCTGTTGCCCTCCGTGTTTCTGAAACTATAGAGCCTCCTTTTCCCAACAAGCAACCAACAAGGTTCGATGGGACTGCAAGACGAGCAGTAACAGGAGAACCCTTACTTGAGCCAGAATCCAGAACCTTTTCAGAGCCAGCTTCAATTGACCTCGTGAAAACAAGAACAACAGCCTTTTGTGCAGGTGAGTAGCATGATTCGCGATTCTGCATTGTATTTCAAAGCCAACATCACATGCATCACAATCCACCAAAGGCTAACTGGATGTAAATTAGCAAAAGAAACCAACACACACACCTCAAAAGCCGTAATAGTTATTAGTCGCTCATCACATTCAGCTACAGGAGGTCCAACACTTATTGAAGCACCTGATTCATTCTGAAGAGCCTTAACAATGGAGCCCCCCCTTCCAATGACACCCCCAACCCTGTCATTGGAACAAAGAATCCTATAGCTAACTTCTTGCTGAAGTGCTTTTGCTTCAATAGGAGAGGCCCCGTTTACTTCAACAGCCAAAGGATGAACTCCTGCACCATAACTGACTGCTCCACTTGGCATTGTAGGTAACACTGGGTTCCGCTGAGGAAGATCTACATGAAAGTCAGGCAAAGTCTGGAGGGACAAAGAATCAAGAGTTCTGCCACCAGTTGTCCAAGACCTGTCAGGTATCTTATCAGCCGGTGGACACTCTTGAAGGTGGCCAGATACCGCAACAAGTGCCTTCTTTACTCCATGAACCTCCCCTTCAATCTGCCACATGAGTGGACACTTACACAAATAGCAACGCCGCAATAATAATTAAAAAGGAGAAAAATCGATCTTTTGCCTATGGCATCCTTGGGCTCAACTAAATCTACTTATAAAACGGTTTCCATATCTAGGGACACAAGCAAATGACGATGTCATCATTACAAGATAAGGTTGAAACTCTGAATAAAACTAGCATGTAATCCTCATGCAACAAATCTTTTGCAACTAGACCACCCTATTGCCCTTCCCATAAGGTAATATTCATCTATGGATCACAGTCAAATTTTATAAGTCAAGAAAACCAAATCACATTTTTGTACATGCAAAACTTGTGAAGCATATTTCAGTCATCTGCATGTTATCACACATTGAAATTCTTAGAAGAAATCTGGACATTGCTCTTGCATTTTTTCATTCACGTAATGCCCACAAGCAAGGATCCTAGTTAAGCCATATCACCTAAAGTAACATTTCCAGAGGTCCAGAAGAAAGCCCACAGTGCCTCACCTCGATAGTCACACCAGATATCATGCCTGTTCAAGATGTAAACTTTCTTTTTCCAAAGAGAAATGCCACCACGGGCAACAATAGACTTTAATTATCCAAACGGGCATAACTCCACCTTGAACATTGCAAGCCAGTAACTTACCTTATCATTTCTTCGCCCAGCAGCAGCACACGCAGGCAGCTGCTCATCAAAACCTAATCTTGCAACCACTGTCCTTCCTTATCTTCTCCCACTGTCTTCCCTCCTTTACCCAATCACAGACCCGGCCTGGCTCTTCCTGCCAAAACCCTGCAAAGAAACCACCCCGACTCCCACAGCCAACTCCGTGCTCTCCGCCGCCACTTCCAAGATCCTCTCGAAAACCATATCAGAGCTCCTGCGTTTGGACACCCCCCACCTCGGCCCCACCAACATCGTCATTACCAGAAAAACTCGCCCCCGGGCTCTCATTCACGTCAGCCGCCGCCCCCGCGCCGTTTGAGCGAGACCGAGATTGTGCGCGAAAAACCGCGCCGGGGCGCAATCACCGTGATGACCCGCGTCCGGTGCATTCCTGGGGCGCGTCCTCGACCAGAATCTTCGCGCCCCTGGTCAACTGCTGGGATGCTTGATGGTGGCGCCGGACTTGCCGATCGACCCCGTCGATGCTGGACGGCGTGCCAGGGAGGCGGAACGCGGCGTGGCCGGGAGGGATGGAGAGGGGCGGAGGAGGACCCTGAAGCGCTTGGAGGCGTGCCGTTGCGGCGGCGAGGGAAGCTAGGGCTGGGGTGGGCACGATGCTGAGGCTTGAGACCTGGGACGACGCTTCGCAGGGGGGAGCTAGGAAGCTACTTCCCATACTCTCGCGGCCCCCCAGTTGAATTCATGACATCCATGAATTTAAGAAGAAGAGGTGTTGTTTATGAGGTGAGAGAGAGTACAGAGAGGGGATGTGGTTTGTCAATGGAAGTGCGGGGACACGAAGAAGACGGACGAAGAAGAATGATGAAGGAGGGCAAGGGGAAAGAGACGGGGGGGGGTGTGTCGGCCGGAGCAGGTTTCCCCATGTTCTCTTCTCATTCTCCTCTTTATTTTCTTTATTTTTTTCTTCTATACTCTTTTCTTGAAAAAAAATTCAAAACACAGATAAAATATCTTCCCGTTCTTCTTCGTATAAATATCTGAAGTTGATATTAGTCAAATAAAAATCAAAAATTAAGTGCTATAATAATATCCAAAAAAGAGTCTGATCTGGGTGAGTATTTTCTTCATACTTTTGTATTTTTTATTTTTTCATCATTGGCCAATATTAAGTGAGTCCTCGGCCCTAGCGAGCGAGATTGGAGGGAAAAAAAAAAGAAAAAATATGCAAACAAAAAGGAAAAAAAAGAAAAAAAAGTTTTAAAAAAAAAATAAATAAATTCCCTTGATTAAGCCCTTTATTGAAAAAAAACGACGGCATTCCAAACGTTATTTGATAAAATGAGTGCACCTCGAATTTTTATTTAAATTTATTTGTTTTTCCTAAGAACAACACATTGTTATTTTTGATAAATGAAGCCTGTTTCCCGTCATGCATTAAAAAAAGCAAAAACAAAGAGAAGATGTTCATTAACCCAAAAATGAGCATTGCAACAACATAACACTTCGGGTTTGCCACGTGTTTCTTACCAAAAAGAAGAAGAATGAGCATTCTCGAAAATCAGGATTTAGTGCCACCATTCCCTTCATCGCTGACCCTAGAGGTCTGGCCCCACAGGCCGGAACTGGCCCGAGTCAAACCTAGAAACCGAACCAGATCAACGGGCCAATTCGGGTTGATGTTTGTATTTTGGGAAAACCGGCTTGGCCTCCAAAGGCATATAGCCGTTTTTTTATTATTTTTTAATTATTAGATAAGCTCATTTTTTTCATTAATTTATTAAATAATACTAACTATTATAATACCATCTTCACCATTTTATCTTTTCCTCAGATTTCTCTAAATGTTTTTTTTTTATCTCTCATTCTCTTTATTGTCTCAAATTCTCTAAATTTCTCCCTAAAATTCTCTCAAATTCGTCTCAATTTTGTCAGTTTTTCTTTCGCTCAATTCTCTCAAAAAAATGGCCCAATTGAAGGAGGACAAGAAAGTGATAGTTTTCGGGAAGAATTTCAATTATTCTCATGATCCTTGTGAGTATGCACACTTGGAGAGACAATGACAGATGATACCCATGTTCTTCTCAATGTCGAGCCAGTTCGGACGCAAGAAAGTTTGCCTCCT
>JAGVVM010008041.1:0-11273 GCA_019149425.1 Psidium friedrichsthalianum | reverse complement strand
CCAAAATTCAAAGCATAAGAGGCGTGTGGAGATGTAATTTATGTATGGCTCAAACAACAATCTTGTTGGTAATTGGTACAAGCTAGAGTAATTAGACCTTTACCCAAAAAAAAAAAACTAAGTAATTAGGATTAGCATTCCTTAATTGCTCTTGACGCTAATAGAGTCCCTCCCTTTCATCTCGCTCGAGGATCTTTTCATTTGTTCTTGGTCTTCATTCTTATGCCATAGTTTCTAGTCTCTGGCCAGGGAAATGCTAGGGTTCGGGACCTCCGAGTAGCTTGTGCTTTGAAGTTTTCCATCTCTCGATTATCACGAAAATTTTTGGTAGATGGTTTGTGACTCAATTAGAATATGGCGGTTGCTTTATGAGACTGAATACATTTAAGAGTAAATTGGAGGAACGAGACTAAGCTGATGGTATTTTATAGACTCAAAAAGTTTAGGATAGATTAAGATTAATCTCAAGTTGGTAATTTTTATGGATGTGCATTGGATTGGATGGACATGGGGTTTTTTATGGGCATTGGCTTAAATTATCATGAAAGTCACGTATTATCTTGATATATTGTTTATTTATCAAAAGCCGGGATACTGCTTGGATTTTCCAAAACAATCAATTCATTTTCGCCTTAATGCATGGAAAGATTCGATTACTAGACTTTCATCGCCTTTGTTTTCCAGCGGATTTTTTTTTTTCCCCAGAAATCTAATGGCCACGTCTTGTGACTATCACACATTGTGCAAAAAATATATCACCATTTATGGGATTTAGGCAATCAAATGGGTTTTGAAAAGATTTATATATTAGCTTTTTCTTAAGTCACGTCTTTTAACAATATATTATTTTTTGTTATATAAAATGATCAAAACATGAGAACATTAGTTTTTTTTGTCTTTACCTCGCATACGATTGTAAATCATTCTGGTTTTGTGATTCTGTTTTTGGAACAAAAAAGATTAGAATCAAGTTTGGTAATATAAACTATTTTGATTCTGTTCTAATTCTCGAGAGCAGTTTTGAGGCAAAAAAAAAAAATTCAAAAAGATGTAGTTTCTAAAAAAAGAATCATTTTTAAGATCACAAATAGAACAAGTTCTCATTTTCCCAAAAAATAAATAAATAATATAAGATAGATAAATGAAAATAAATAATAAAAAATTCAAAAAAAGTTGAAAAAATTCTAAAAATCAGAAAAATTTCATAAAGTATCCCTAAGAATAAGAAGAGGCTTAGATTATGTAACTTGACTCCCCCTTTTTTCATAAATTTGGACCTAGATTCCCAAGATTTTATGATTTGTTCTTCTTAGGAAACTAAAAACACTTTAAAATTAACCCGATCATATTCTCTAAGCCCTTAGGGCTTTGTTTGAATTTACAATGCGATTTCTCAATGCCATGATCCTTATTGTGCACTTGATTTTATTAGTTTGATTTGTGTAATTTATGTATTTTTAGACTTTGTCTATTTTTAGAAAATTTTGGAAAAAGACAAAACTAACCACGTAAACACTTAACAGCTTTCGTTCTTAAGTTTTGGATGGATTAAAATTGAGATTTATTTTTTAAACCAAAATGTACACCATGCAGGGGAGTGAGTGCATTTTCCTTGCAGAAATGAAAGTGTCGCTCATGTCAGTTGTTCGCTCGCTCAAAAGAGTTGGATAAAAAAAGGCAAAAATGAACCGTATGATTTTTTATATTTATTTTACATTCAATATTAATATGTTAATAAGAGAACAAATATGAATTAATCTTCGATAATTCAAAATGTATGATGAAATTTTCACAAAGTAACTACATATTATTTGACTTAAATAACAAAAATTGGGAAGAGAAAGAGGGGGGCGCGCGGGGCAGCAAAGAATCAAATCACCCACTATGGTATGGGAGCAGAGATAACCTTGAAAGAGAGATAGATGAAGATGAATTTTCCTAACACAGAATATTTTCTCAAAAAATGAATTGCCGGAAACCATTTCAAAAGTGCGAAAAGTAAGAACATGCAGCTCTGGTCTTCCAAATCCCATGCACAAAAGAGAATGAAGAAATTGATGAAACCATTTCTCCCAGTCCGATATTACACCTTCACATTCAAAGGATACCCGTAGGGAGGTGCTTTCGTAATCATCATCATCAATCTCACCATGCTCCTATCAGCCGCCGCCAGTACATATTTTGGGCCGAGCAACATAAGCTGCAGCTTGTCATATTGGATCCAGCCACGCCCAGCGCCTGCGACTGCGCGGAGGATTTCCACACGTCCCCCGTTGAAGAGTGATTTGGGTACCTTCATTCTTGACAATCTGGCTGAAACGCGTCCCACGAGCTCTTGTTACTCACGCCTCTCCAGAGGTCATCAGTCTCCGCCTACGCCAGTATCCGATCGGTTAGGAGCAAAGCGAAGCACCAGGTTGTGATTACCCATACGATCACGAAACTAGCCAGAAACACTATCCTGCAAAAACTCAAGCAGGCACAAGTAAAAGAAGGGATATCCGAAGCTTCAAAGCATCATTCCATACATGGTCGTCGTTTTCTGACGGTGACCTGACATGTCAAAACGAACTGATTGGCAAGGTCATCAGTCTTAATAGGACAAGTAAATTTGAGTTCATTCAAACAATTCTCGCAGGGCGGGGGGGGGGGGGGGGTAGGGGGGGGTGGGCGAGCGATACATAGAAGCAGGCTCACTACCATCGGAGCTGAGCAAATGAAGATTCCATGGCCAAAATACGTCGGGATCAAGTGGAAAACACACAGCAATGTGTATAGGCAGCTTCTGTCCTCTCAACGTTTTTTTTACAATAAAACGACAATTAAGTACAGGGGAGCGGAGAAAGATGTTCGAGGAAACATTTTCATCATTTATATCTGGAAAGTCTAAGATGATCAATGCCTGGGTAAGTTTATTTCCTGCACCCTCCAAGCAAGACCACGGCTCAGAGAGTCGTACATTCCGAATACAGCCTCCTATACACAATTGATCCAACAACCGAGACATTGAACCACGATAAAGGCCAGCAATGCCATCAGATTGAAGGGTCTTCTTGTACATCAATATATACCATTAAACTGCCTCTCACCGCCCTTCTTAGCAGCTGTGGCATCATTAGCCAAGCGCGTTCGGCGGATCTAGTGAGTAGACAAACAGAGAAGATGAGCACCAGCAGCAGCACCAGAAGCAAGTTACACAGCAAACCATTTCAGTATCCATCACGGTATTTCTTAAAGTTGAACAAACTCTTAAAGTAATCCTGAATGCAAAGTTGAAGGCCTGGTAGAACATTAGGCAAACATCTCAGAAATTTCCCACGACTCGGATGTAAAATAACACGTAATCATAAGTGCCAGTGAAATCCATGATAAAATCAACAGTTAAGTGTAAATCTAGTTCCTCCATACAAAAAGGTCATCGATTCTCCCATCAACACCCAGAAACCCAGATTTAGAACAAGCGTGGACGATAGATAAAAAGAAGCTACTTATGACTAACGAAATTTATCGTGCAAGAAAAATCACCTGGTTGGGAAGTATCTGACGACGTTGGCCGTGTTGCTTCTCCAGAGAGCAATCACACCTTCCTCCTTTATAGTTCTGGCAAAGCAATCACCAATTCCCTTATATGGTTCAGATAGCCTTCCAGCTTTGATCATTTCATCCTGATTTTGTATCAACAATTTAACACGTTCAATTGGGGCAGCAGCTGTCTTGGATACAGCAGCAGAGACTCCTCCATGAGAAAGTCAGTTAGAAAACCTTTTACACCTTTTTCCGAGGGAGCTTGAACAAAAACGGGAGAAAGGGGTGACCCAAGTTCCAGACCAGTGCCTTGAAATGCTGGATGCAAATAACTTTGTGACCTTCCATAGATATATCTGCCAGTCAGGTTCTCTGCAACATAGTTCCCTGGGCGCACGTTTGGAGAAAGCCTCGATCGGAGGTAAGACTGCCCATGTATTGTCCGACTAATAAACGGACCCTGTGATCCATCCGCCATAATTGCAACTCAAAAACTGATCTGCATACAAATGACAACAGATGAGGAGATTTATGTACATATACCCACTGAATTCATTCAACATGCTCTACAATGCCTTTCATACGGATGATGACAATGTCCACAGCAAATGATGATGAACACGAGAACGATATGGAGGACGCCCTCAGCACTCAGAGCGCAGTTTCAATGGAGTCTAAGGAAAGAGCATTTGCTGGTCAAAGTTCTCCAACATCTAAAATTCGATCGCAAGTCAAGAAAGCTATTGATCCAAAAAATCTGCGTGAATTAATCATATCGCAATGTGAAGTACTTTTTGCTGTGACCAGAACGACAACATGCATTGGCATCGACTCCGCGTAAACAGTGCAGGCAGAAGAGCCCACTCGCATCGTCTCATAACACAACCTTCTCAGAAGCAGATCAGAACTTCAAACAAATCCTATACAAACAAAAAGACCGCAAATGATTCAGGGTCACAAAGATCACTCCGCAATGCCCGGTCCTAACCAAAGATCCATATCAAAAAAAGCACGAGAATCACGCTCAGTCAAAGCAAGCTCGAGTGCGAACTCGCAATTCGAAAATGCCACCAGACCACATCAGACAGTGCACACGCGATTTCGACATCATCCGATCCAATCTTCACCTCAAAACAACAGAACGGGGGACTGAATCACGTCACGTCCTGAGCTTAAGATCAGAAAGGCGAAGAGGCAAGAGAGAGAGAGAGAGAGACTGACCTTAGAAGGTCGCCGGGAGAGCGATGACCGAACTGCGCATTCCGCTGCTGACTGGAGGAAAAGCTTCCGAGGGTTGAACATGACGAATCTTTATTGGGAGATCAGCCGAGCGGCCGACTAGAAAATGAAAAGTCCACGACCGCATGTTTGAATCCCGTGAAAACTTCGTTGGTTCGTGTTGGACTTTTCCTTTGGAAAAACGAGACACGTTCGTACTCTCCGTCCTCCTTACTTTCTTTCCAAGTTTTCTGGTCCGTGGCGGCTGCCGATGATTGAGGGAAAATCACACGAGGTTAGAGGTGATTGGTTCCCGATCCGGTTCGATTCCTCTCAAGAATTAAAGATCAGACCGGTGGTTCCAATTCCTAATTGTCAAAACCGGAAATCGGACCGACGTCCGGAAACCGGATTGGATCGGATCGGATCGGACTGAAACGAACCGAACAAAAAAAATGTGGCCCAAATTACTCTCAAATTATTGAAATCAACAATGTTATAGAACTTCATTGTCTACATAAACTGACTTTCCAATAGCAAACATACCTAAACAAGAGGCCCGAGAAGCCAAAAGAGATTTATGGACCAAATAAGGAAAAAAGAATTTTAAAAAGGACCGGTCTGGTTCGGTTTTATGTCTAGGAATCGAGAACCAGACCGCCTATCACCAGTTCCAATTTTAGGAACCGGAAATCGGATCAAACCCCTATAGAATCGAGAATCAGGTCACAGGTCTTTGTCCGGTCGGTCCAATTTACTCACCCCTACAAAAGGTCCCCCTTCCTTCTAATAATCCATGGAAATATCAAATTTATAATGGATTAATGACTTAGGAATATTTTCTAAAAATATCGCTTGTATCACACACAAAATGTATAATTGAAAAGTATTTTCATTATCCATGTAAATATTTAGATATAAACTGTTATTAATAATAAACTATTTTAATTAACTAATTATGGCAAGTGATATAAGTAATTATTTTTTTGAAAAATATTTTTTAAATCATTCATTTTATATTATTAAAAAAAAGGCATGTCCCACTTGTAGTAGGTAAGCGTCAATTGGTCGTGCATGAGTAATGCAGGTGATAACGCTTCCAAACCATAAATTGATAATGGCTTCTTGTTAATTACAAGCGACTTTTTTTTCAGAAAGAAAAAGAAAAAAAGAAAAGGCTGCAGTAAATCTACGGCACGAAGTCGAGAATGTCCAAATACAAAGAAATACGGGGTAGGCGGGGGCCAACCTGTCACCGTGCGATCCAGCCAATCACGTAGCACCAAGTGAGTTAGTGTTCCGCACCAACTTTTCTAAACAAAAGTGTAATTTTCCTTTTAAATGTAAAATAAATAAAATAAAATAAATAATAATAATAATAATAATAATAATAATAACCTTCCTTTTAGTAGATCTGTGTATATTAATTACCGTAGATTTAGCCTACTTTTTCTCTCTCCTCTTTTTGCTTCTCCTCAAGAATGAAGACGTGATTCTCCTCTCTCCCTCTCTCGCTTTTGAAATTTTGGGCCTTCATCTTTGCTCCTACTTTGCTTTCTCTGTGCTTTCGCTCCGCTAGCCCCATGCTCTCTGATCTAGTACTTGTTCGATCTTGATCCGACAGTCTCCTCGTCACTCACTCTCCCTCTGCTCCAGTGCACCTCGCTCTTGCTCCGTGCTCCTTGCTCTCTGATGCTCATTCGGTCTCTACTCCGGCGCTCACTGACTTTCTGCTTGACCTTCGCTCACGTCCGTCGCTAGAGGGCTCTCTGCTACAACGCTCACTCATCGCATGTTGGGTCTCGCTCATTGTCTCCGCTAATTCTTTGCTTTATGCATTGCCATGCCATTCCCTCACAGGTTCACTTTCTCACGCTAAGTTTTGCCTTTCCTGTTAGCAATGGCATAAGTATAAAACTAGTAGAGATGATATGGCCAATGCATGTGTTGAAATATAAATGCAGAATAACAGGATCTTGCAAATAAGTCAATGCGAAAAGCTCAGAGAAATAACGAAGAACGATAAATGACACCAGAGATTATGCGATTCGGTCGAAATATCGTACCTACATCCACGGGAGAGCCAGCAATAAAATCCACTATAATCGGAGAATCGGAATTATAATCGCTCAATACGCTCGTGTTTCCCACACGTAAAGCCACAAATTCGAGAACGCCAAACGTCATCTTCTTTCTCGTTCACGTTCGTGCGACTGTGCAATTTGTGCAGCTTCAGCAGGCTCTCTTTTGACCTTTTATTTCAAGACGAAAGTCCCTTCTTCGTACGCCGCTCAAGAGTGCATTCGCATAGGTTCAGCAGAAGGGAATTAAAGCACAAAAAAACAAAAACCCTTCCTTTGTTTCTTTCATAGACAAAGACGTTTCTGCCCCCCACATATCATATAATATTATGCTCCCCTCTTTTTCGTCTTTTAGTGGCAAAGAAGAGACTTTTATTCCCTTTGCTGCAGATGATGGGCATAAAGAAGGAAACGCACGTCCAAATCCACGTAAGAATCTCGTACGAGCCAAATAGTGAATCCCTTCATCCGAAAACAACGGAGCCAAATTTCATACATAATTCAAACTCGAGACGTAATTTAACAATTCTCCACCTTGGCTCGATGTTTGAAAGCCAAGTTTATAGTGTTCATCATCCATGCTAACTCTCCCAATCGCCCTGACGGGCGCTTACTCTCTACAGACACCAATAGTGCTCAAGCAGAGCTTGAGCTTCGCAAAGGAACAAGGCTTAGTCATCATGTCCGTAAGGTTCTTTGTTGTAGCAATCTTTTTCACAACAACCTTACCCTTCACTAAGACATCTCGTATAAAGTGGTACCTGATATTGATATGCTTCGTTCGCTCATGATAAATCGGATTATATGTCAGATAAATCGCACCTTGATTATCACAGTGTATATCAACACTTTTCTGTTCTAACCCAAAGTCCAAGAGCAAACCTTGTAACCATATCGCTTCCTTCGCTATAAAGGTAAGTGCCATGTACTTTGCCTCAGTCGACGACAAGGCCACGTGATCCTGTAAGGACGCTTTCAACTAACTGCACCACCTGCAAGCGTAAATACGTACCCTGCTAAAAACCTGCACTCATCCAAGTCACCTGCATGATCAGAATCCACATAACCAGTGGTCTCATTACCATTACTGTCCCTTTGGTACACTATACCAATGTCTGTTGTCTCCTTCAATATCTGAGAACCCATTTCACAGCTTCCCAATAAGCTTTACCAGGACGCTTCATATAACGACTGACTACACTCACCGCCTGCGAAATATCAGGCCTAGTGCAAACCATAACATACATAATACTACCCACTGCACTAGAATAAGGAACACGAGACAATGCTCCTCCTCCTCCTCAGTCTGCGGTGATAACTTATCTGAAAGTTTAAAGTGCTTCGCTAATGGTGTATTCACAGACTTCGCTGACTGCATATTAAATCGTGTAACAATCTTCTCAATATATTTCTTTTGAGACAGACGTAATACTCCTGCAGTCCTATCACGCAAAATCTCCATACCCAAAATTTTCTTTGCAGCACCTAAATCTTTCATCTCAAATTCAGCACTCAACTGCCTTTCAGCACATCAATATCAGACATATTCTTAGCTGCTATCAGCATATCATCGACATATAATAGCAGATATATCAAAGACCATTATCCAGTCTCCTAAAGTAAACACAACTATCCATTTGACTTTTTGAGTAGTCTTGACTAGCCATGAAAGCACCAAAATGCTTATACCACTGCCTAGGAGACTGTTTCAACCCATATAAAGATTTCTTAATAAACAAACATGGTCTTCCTTACCCGGAATAGCAATCCCTCTGGCTGCTTCATGTAAATCTGCTCCTCCAATTCACCGTGAAGGAACGCCGTTTTCACATCAGTTGCTCCAATTCAAGATCATGTGCAGCGACTAGGCAAGTAAAACACGAATAGAAGTATGTCTTACCACAGGAGAGATACTTCATTGTAGTCAATGCCCTCCCTCTGTGTATATCCCTTTGCAACAAGTCTCGCCTTATACCTCGCTGCCTCAACACCAGGGATGCCTTCTTTCCGTTTGTAGATCCATTTACTTCCTACAATCTTCTAGCTCTTGGTACTTTAACTAGCTCCCATGTCTGATTTCGATAGAGTGATTCCATCTCTTCACTCATAGCTCCTAGCCACTGCGACGACTCAGAACTAGCCATCGCCTTAGAGTAAGACAAAGGCTCATCTTCTCCACCTCATCACCTACAGTTAAGCATAAGCAATATCTGATAAGCATAACGTACCGGTGGTTTAATTGCCTTCTCTGTCTATCTGTGGCTATTCTACTGCGGTTGCGTGGTTGTTCAATATCACCGATTTTAGGAATTGCGGCCTCATCTGCAGTCTCAACCTTGTTACCTCCGAGATTTCGGAGTCTCCACCTAAAACTTCACCTCACTACTGACACCATGATCTGTCCGCTCTGCTGGTAGTGTCTCAGGACTCCTCTGTCGAAGCATTGCAGTCTCGTCGAATATCACGTCTCTGCTGATTATAAAACGGGTGATCTGGGATCAGTGCACCACAGCCAGTAGCATTTCACCCCATGTGCATAACCCAGAAATATGCACTTTTTCGACCTCGGCTCAAGCTTACCATCACTCGCATGAGCATACGCAGGACATCCGAATACTCGTAATCCGGAGTAATCAACAGTTTCCCCGACCATACTTCCTCTGGAGTCTTCCACTTGATAGCAGATGATGGAGATCGATAATCAGGTAACAGGCAATATTCACTGCTTCAGCCCAAAATTCCTTACCTATTCTAGCATGTGAAAGCATACTTCGAGCCCTCTCAAGTAAAGTTATGTTCTTTCTTCTGCCACGCCATTCTGCTGTGTGTCCCAGGTACTGTGCGGGTCTCACAATCCTTTCTCTCTCACAGAACTCGTTAAAATCTTTACCACAAACTCCATACCGTTATCAGTTCTCAGGCACTTGATTTGTTTATCTGACTGCTTTTCAATCAATGCCTTAATTTTTGAACCGATCAAAACACATCAGATTTGTGCTTCAGAAAATACACCCATACCTTTCTGGAATAATCGTCGATAAATGTCAGCATATATCGGGCACTCCTTTGAAGGAACAGGAGACGGGTGTTGACACCTGATTTTTAATCATTTTTCTCTTTTTAAAAATTAATAGAAAAATCCATAAAAATTCATAAAATTAAAATCAACTTTGGGGACTTGGCCAAGCCTAGGGAACCAATTTGACCAAAAAAATTATTTTCCATATTTTCAGTATTTTTCAGCATTTTTATTTTCGAAAATAATAGAAAAATCAAAAAAAATGAGAAAATTGAAAAATCGACTTTGTAAGCCTGCGCCAAGGTTAGGCTACCATTTTGAACAAAAAATAATTTTTCATATTTTTTTACATTTTTTTATATATATTTCAGAAATTAGAGAATATTTGAAAATAAATAATAGCATTTGAAGCCACAAAAATATGGAAAATAGTCAGTATTTTATTTTAATCTTCTCTTCATTTTGGCCATAGAAATCTCCAAAAAAAATTAATCTGGAACGGGAATTACTTTGTTAATCTCATTTCAGGTTAATAAAAAAATTATAGAAAATTCATTTTAGCTTTGTAATTTTCGATTTTTTGCGTTTCGGAGTCGTGACATTATCCTCTGATAGCCCAAATTTTCATCTTGGCCCCATTGTACCCGGAATGACTTGGTCTGCCTTCTCCAGCTGTGGAAATTCTTCCCTCGAAGACAACTCATCCTTACAAATATGCCAGAGAAAGTGTCAACATGCAAGGGCATACCATGTTTAAGGGAAGAATTAGTGTTGCTGACATAATTGGGTTCACAGGCTCAGAATGATATTGCCGAAACTGACGGGTATTTGAGGTCTTGGGACAATTCTATTGATCTTATCAATGTTCTTAAACATCAGACTCGGATGGACAGCTGAGCTTTAGAGGCAAGCGGGTACTTGGGCTTGGTTGCAGCTATGGATTCCAAGGATATTTGCTTGCATGAAGGAACCTTTTGACGCAGATCCACTAGCATTAATAGCACCCACAATATTGTCTTGTTCCCATCACCCAAGGTTGGTCCTATCTCCATCACACATACTTCAACGATAAATCAGACAAGAGAGAAAGGAGCGTGAGTCCGCATAGTGGACACATACAGGGAAGTGTAGTTTGTTCTGGATAGATTCTTGTCGTCAACCACCAAGCCCCACGAGAGCATATGAAGACCAGCCACAAGCCGTCATCGTCGTAGTCCAACGGAAAACCCCTACTGCTAGTCTGCAGTCTCGAGCCGGTCCACCAATTCAAGTTCAGAAAGTTGATCTTCAAGATTAGTAGGAGCGAGTCGAATGCGTTTGACATCATATCATTCTCGTCCGGATTGTCCAACGACACGTACGACACGGAGAGATTGGTCAACTTCCCAAACAGGTAGGCTCGGTGTTTTGTGCTGCTAGTGAGAGATCAA
>JAGVVM010008040.1:0-21876 GCA_019149425.1 Psidium friedrichsthalianum | reverse complement strand
AGCAAAAGATAATCCAAGACGACGTTGGGTTTTGTGTGGACTGTGGAGTCAGCAGGCTCCGTCGGTTTCGTAATAATTACTATTGGATTAAGGGTCAAGATTAGTTGCCCCACTATCTATTCAAAATCCGTCAAATGGAACTCAACTTAGACATCTCGGATGTCAATTCAATTTTAAGTTTTGTTATTTATCAGATCATCCTATCCCTTGGCTAGAATTCTAACGTCGTCTTTTCGGCAAACTTTTGGCCGGAAGTCGCTGATTTGGCAAATGCCATGTAGAACGGCCGCCTGTGCTAGATCGTCTGTTAGAAATCGGTAAGATTGCCAAGAAAGAATATTTTCCATAAAGATTTATGATGCATTAGAAATTGAATATTCGATTAAATTGAAATTCGTACAATATGCTTAAACTGATTAGAACTTTTCCCTATGACTTAATGACACCTATCATGAAATTCAAAGTTTGGGTTCCATTCATGTCTCATTGTCTAAAGTCGTCGATCCATGTAGTTTAGTCCTGAAATTTATCCAAACATTGTGGGAAAAAGAGACTATCTTGTATAATGATTATCGCATGTGGCAAGGAAGAACGACCACCCGTGATTAGAGGGGATTTGATCTTTGATGATGACGGAGGCTGCTCCTAAGATTCACACATTAAGATCACTTCATCAGATGGGGGTTCAATCAAATCGAAAACCAACCTAAAGTTCATGAATACTCAAATTTCGGTTTTTCATTTCTTCCGTTCAAGGAAAAATCTAGTTGATTATCCAAAAAGTACAAGCCTATAAAAGCAAAACAACCAAAATAAAGATACAAGTATATCATAGAGGCTCGTCCTTGAAAATAGATCTATGGCTGTATCCAAATAAAAATGAACAAATGACACGTCATCATTAGTTGAAATGTCCGGATCTTTATCCTGTAGTTATCTTTGACTTGTGGTTGTGTGTACGCAGAATCTGTATTCCCAACATATAAACATACAAGACACAACAACGTTCGAACAAGCTCAAATTTGACACCTGCGAGAGCGACCTTTTAGACGCGGAGACAGTAGAGCTTCTAAACAAAACATGTTGAACGAGCATTAACGGATATCGGAGCTGATGTGAATACCATTGAAATTGGAGGCAAGATATTTATTCATTAAAGCTCCCAGATCAAAAACACGATCAGGAGATACAAGTCCTAGATCTAACGGGAGAGCAAACTGCGAAATCCAAAAAATTCTAAAAAAATCATTTTACTTAAACGGAATAAAAGAAAAAAACAGAGAAAATAGAATGAAAAACAACCAAAGAGAAAGGGAGGGAGAAAATTTCTCTTTAACTTTTGTTTTTATAAAAAGTTGCTCACTAGAGCTTAAGACACCGATTTAACTATCCGAAGAACATAAAATTTGACTAGTTGAGAGCTAGTCTCGCCGATAATAGAGTACTTGAAGCCCCTAGTCACAGGTTCGAATCCCCGGCCGCTCCTCGGTCTTAGGAAGATTTGGCTCGTCAACGGAGTAGGCTCGGTTGTGCCCATGTCGGCCAGTAACCTTGGTTTGACTCCCGCTCACATCCTGATGGGACGGGGTGACGATCTCACTTAGAATGAACAGTAATTACGATTCAACAAAATTTTCTCCGTCACGACCGTGGGAACTTCTATAGTATAGTAGTAACACCGAGAAGGTTGCCGGTCCTGGTCATCCATCCCCGCCCCGGAAGTAAAATAAAAGAGCTAGTGGAGATGATTGTGGGACACAACCATGCATGTATAAAAAAGCCAAAATGCCCGCTCGACTCTTTCTCTAATCTATTCTCGTCCATACGTTGCGTTCGAAATTAGTGGGAAACAGAGGACCAGCCTCGCTTTACACTCACTACGTCCCCCACCGCTCCAAATTCAAACGGTGATCGGCCATCAATTTCAATTTGCAGATTTCCACCGAGGGGAAGTACAAAACATCTGGTGATCTTTGCTTTTAGCCAAAAGCTAAGCGAGTCTCGCTGACGACGCTCGTGCCACGACCTGCTCCCACTAATTCGCCTTCGTTCTCCCTTTTCTTTTGTCTATGTCTTGGCATTATCCGGGGAGTGGGAGTGTATATTGTAAAGGGGCATCCATGCTTTCTTTCCCACCGCAAAAAGGAGACGCTTATTGAATAAATTAAATCCAGAGATAGACATCGTATGCCGAATCAAAATTCAAAGATCACATTACATAAAGTAAAAGTCCAGAATAATATTGCAAGTCTAGCGACTATTTGTGTTATTATTTCTTCAGACCGTAGCATTTCAAAGTTCAACGAGCTATATAAAAACCGGAACAGGCCGTTTCACTGTTGTACAGTGGCAGCTGCTTGGCGAACGTCATTGCAAACGGAGTTTTACCGTAGCTTTTCCATATTGCGATTGCCAGACATGTTTCTAGAAACTGTGATTACCTGTTCAATCAAGAGGCTAGTCTTGCCTCAGTTTTCCTTCAGGTGAGGGTGATTTTGTATTAATTGTGGAGGTGCCCCTAAAGCTATGTCAATTGACTTTAGTGCAATGCTCTAACGTTATAGGTTCAAGTCAACCACTCAACAAAAGTAGGAACAATGGCCATATGGAAAAATGGCCACATGTTCTAACTTGTGGAAATTTGATGAAGTAAATATCACTCAAGGATCACTTGACAGCTGTTTGTTTTGATGGCGAGTTCACGGCGATTCAGAGACAGGACAAGCATCCATTACCGATAAAGCATATTCACGGAGATTAGAGATTTCTTCTTCAGAGAATATTGCCGGAGATTTTATTGGATATTAGGGATGATAACTGATATTTTGTTATTCTCCGAGATAACTAATTTCCTTTCCTATGCATTTGCTTGAGTATAAATACCAATAACAAGTGTTCGTCGATATGGAAAGTTGTCTAACTTTGCTATATTTTTTACTGAATAAAGCATCTTCTAATAAAAACGAAGATTCGCTTATCGATGATATATCTCCTACTCGAACAGCGAAATGACACACAAATATGCGCAAAATCTAAGTGTGCTAAATGATGTCAAAAGATCGTATTCGATATTTAGAATGATTTATTTAAACACCCGCTTTCAATTTGGCACGCGTGGATTTTGTTTTTGGTGGCCAGATTGCCACACGCAGGCTACTGTTTTAGAAATGGCTCGTTCTAAGCATTGGAGCCATGTGCTCATGGTTTGGTTCATAAGGGGCCAAAGTTGAAAGAAGCGCAAAAGACAGGGTCACAAGTGTAAACCGTCAGATGTCATGCTTCTCCGTCCCGACATCATCCGCAGGAATTTGTGAGCACAAAACCTTTCACGCGGAAAAGGACAGGAGAAGGCATGGAGCTAAAAATAGACTAAAAACCATGACAAAAAAAAAAAAAAAAATGACTAAAGTGCAGCGGAATTAAATAAAAATAAATAAATAAACCGTGCTTCCCATTACCATGGGTAACGACTGTACCCTGTCCGCGTCCAGAGATCAAAAACGACGTACCCTGTCCAGTACCACCTTGACTCCATGGGCATGGTCTCCTGCTCATTCCAACTCTCTCTCTCTCTCTCTCTCTCTCTCTCTGAGCATCCACTGAGGAAGAAGCTGTGTTAATTCGCAGACTGCCTGCTCAAGAGAAACCAAGAACTCTCTGTTTCAATCCATGTATTTGTTATGGAATCAAGATATCAAGGTTAGTCATCCTGGTCCCATGTGTGGTGTCCACTGATTTCTTTTGCAATTTCTTATCCCCAGCTTCCACGAATAAAAGCTCAGTAGCCTCAATCTTGTTCACTGCTTCACTGCCTCCTCCACTGGAGGAAATCTCAAATTTGAACTTTGCCTCACAGGTCCTCCAGGCTTTCCCTCTTTCTATTTTTCCTTCCCCAGAATTGTCCAGAAGGATTCACGGCGATCGAATTGAAACTGTTATTTTGATCTCAAAGATCAAAACTTTACTTGTCATCCTTAGCAAAGTTGAGGAGTTGATTTCTGGGTGTCATCTGTTTCCTCGTTTTGATTTGTCTTTTTGTACTCCAATCCATCCATCTGGTCCTTCTATGGAGTTCATGTCTTTCTCGGTAATCATCAGAAACCTGTGTTTCTGCGTCCTCCTATTCTCTGGAACTTGCTTTTCTGGTCGTCAACTTGTTGGCCAGATTCAGCCTGGATTCCAAGCTTCTCAGATGGAGTGGGTGGATCACAATGGGAGGTTCTTGCTATCTAACAATTCGCGTTTTCGTTTGGATTTTACACCGGTGTCGATGTCACAACCTTTGTGTTGAACATCGTTCATATCAACAGTTCCAAACCCATCTGGACTGCTAACAGAAGACTATTAGTCAGCAGTTCTGATAAGTTTGTGTTTGACGACAACGGGGATGTCTACTTGAAAGGCAGGAGTGATTTGGCCTGGTCGACTGGTACAGCCGGAAAAAGGTCAGTGCCATGGAATTGCTGGATTCTGGTAACTTGGTGTTGCTTGGGGAGAGTGGGACCATCCTCTGGCAGAGTTTTAGCAATCCTACTGATACTCTTGTGAGTGGTCAGGAATTTGCAGAAGGGATGAGGCTCAAAAGTTTCCCAAACCGTAACAACATGTCGGTGTATCTCGACATTTGGTTGGGCGATCTGATCTTGTCCGCCGGATATCAAACTCCACAAATTTATTGGTCAATGAAAGGTGACAGCCGTAGAACAAATGTTAGCAACAGCACCAATGGCAATGTTCACTCTGTGGTTTTGGTCGCGAACTCATGGAACTTCTATGACCGAAATAAGACCTTACTTTGGCGGTTTGTCTTCTCCGACAAGTCCGATCCAAATGCCCTGTGGGCTGCAATTTTGGGCCCCGATGGGTCAATCACGTTTTTAATCTTCAAAGGGGGAAGTCAGGAACTGCCGAAGCTACTCGGATACCCCAGAATTCGTGCAGTGTTCCAGAATATTGTAGACCCTACGAGGTTTGTTACTTTGGGAATTGGTGTCAATGCCCTCCCGCTCTAAATGACAGCTGCGGACCTCAGCCTCTATCATCATGTAGCTCGTCTTACAGATCAGTAGATTTGCGTACATAGGAGAGAAGCTTGATTATTTTGCACTTGGGTTTGTGACTCCCTCTCTAAAGTCCACCGTGAATGCTTGTATGGAAGCTTGCCGAAGCAATTGCTCTTGTAGCGTGCTTCTGTTTAATAGCAGTTCCGGTGCTTGCTTCTTGTTTGACCAGATAGGAAATTTTGAAAGATCTGATGCGGCTTCCAATGGTTATGTTTCGTACATGAAGGTTTCGAATACCTCTCGGGCCAAAGGCAGCAAGAATAAGAAGAAACATGAGAATGCGATTGCGATTGCAGTCATCATTTCTGCAACTGTTGCAGTCATTGCCGGTCTAGCTTATATTGGATTCTGGTATCACCAGAAAAAGAAGTCGTTGCTCAACTATTCTGAAGAAACTCACGAAGAAGACAATTTCTGGGACAGTCTTTCCAGCATGCCTGTTCGCTTCAGTTATGATGATCTCAGTAGAGCAACGAATAACTTCTCTTCAAAGATTGGGCAAGGAGGATTTGGATCAGTCTACCTAGGTGTTCTCGCGGACGGTACTCATTTGGCTGTAAAGAAACTGGAGGGTATAGGCCAGGGAAAGAAAGAGTTCAGAGCTGAAGTTAGTATTATAGGGAGCATCCATCATGTCCATTTAGTCAAGCTAAAAGGTTTCTGCGCCGAGGGACCTCACCGGCTTCTTGTTTACGAATTCATGGGAAAAGGATCTCTGGACAAATGGATATCCAAGAAATGCGAAGCCAGTGAGATTTTGATTGGAATACTAGATTCAATATTGCTGTGGGTACAGCCAAGGGATTAGCTTATCTACATGAAGAGTGTGAAGTAAAGATCGTCCACTGCGACATCAAGCCCGAGAATGTCCTCCTAGACGATAATTTTGTGGCAAAAGTGTCGGACTTTGGTTTGGCCAAGCTAATGAGCCGGGAAGAGAGCCTTGTGTATACGACATTAAGGGGCACAAGGGGCTACTTAGCACCAGAATGGATCACAAACAACCCTATATCTGAGAAGAGTGATGTTTACAGCTATGGAATGGTGTTGCTTGAGATCATCGGAGGCAGGAAAAATTATGATCCTGCGGAATCTTCTGAAAAAGCCCATTTTCCTTCTTATGCCTTCAAAATGTTGGAAGAAGGAAAGCCAGAGGAAATTCGAGACTCTAGACTAGAGTTCGACGAAAATGACGAGAGGATTGTGGATGCAATCAAAGTTGCCCTGTGGTGCATACAGGATGAAATGCATTTAAGGCCACCGATGACTAAAGTGGTTCAAATGCTCGAGGGCCTTTGCACCATTCCTCATCCCCCGATTTCCTCTCAGTTTGCCTCTCAGACTAGCTTGAGCTTTTATAAATGGAGCAGTGAAGAAGGCACTTCAACTGGACCAACCAATTGGAGTAGTGATGCATTTCTGTCAGAAGTTCAGCTGTCAGGTCCTAGGTAATTTTCAAATTGGTGAAAAAGCCGGCGACACATGAAAGAGAAACAGTTCCTGTTATCTGTGATATATCATGATGAACTACAGTTATTCAAGTTTTTAGGATTCGTTCTTGCGCATTGTAATAAAATGCCTGGTGAGAAGCATATGTATGCCCAATTGAATTACAAATTACCTCTAGGTTCTTTTGATACTCTCACATTCGAACATTATATTCCTCTCTTCTGAGAATTGGTTGAATGAGCTGCAATGATCTTTTCTTGTTTGCCACTTCTAATTTGCCCTCATCTGTTTAATGAGCTGTTGCTAGATGTGAGGTTACCCTTTCTCCCTGACAGTAGTGTTCTGGAGCTTCTAACCCGGAATTCGGGAGCTTGGCCATCCACAAACATGTCAAGTTCCAAAATTTGCAAGATCCTGTACCTATCGAGCCATTTCTGATAGCATAAGTAATACTAGATGGTAGCTAGAATAAATTAGAGCGCAGATTAGAGGTCCACGAGTCAAGCTTGGCATGTCCCTGCAAATTTAACACTGTAGTTTCTTCGTTCGATTATCAATGAAGGCTTGCATTCCTGGAAAGATGGTTCTGCTAGTTTAGGCGACAATCTTTCTGTGCCGTGTCTGTGATGATGTTAATGTGGTTCCGGTGCCTGAAGTGTGAAACAGGGAGGTTCGAGGGTTGACTCTTGGTTCAGTTTGCTGCTGGAAAAATGCTCGGCGGGCTTCCGTAGGGCCTGATGAAGCGTTGCATTTAAACTACTTCTAGTCAAGGTCCAGGTAGGTGGAATCAATCGTTGACTGGATGTCTGCATTTAAAATATTTTGGGTTTCCTATACGTACTTTTTTCTCGAATCAATAGATAAGGATGCATTTTTTTTTTTTTTCGAAATATAAGGATGCAGTTGGAGTAATCGATTTTCGGAGTTTCCATATCGAAACCTGGAAGCTACCTTATCAGGGCTGGTTCAGATTTTTGGAAATGGGAATCAACCATGCAGACCATGGAACCAGTCTACAGGGTTAATTTTTCTTGTTTCGTTTATGAAGGAACAAAACCTAAACAGAAATGCAATAACTATATAAAAAAAAAGTGTATACACGAGAAAAAACCACTTGAATAAAATATTTATACCAAAAAGGCATTTCATTGTTAACCCCAGACATCACCGACGCAAGAACCTCACGAACTTCCCTACCCGATATCGCTCCTTCTCCAAAACATTGCTAATGTCTTCTGAACATGTAGAGGGCAAGGAATTTTCTGAATGAAAACTTTAGCGGTCCCGATAAAATATCCACCAGGTTTTAGGAACGAAATCCAGAGGAACTAATTTAGGGCAGTTTAAAAACGAAAGTGAAAAAATAAAAAATAAAAACAGGTGGTGGTTATAGACTGTAGTTGGTGACGAATTATAGCCATCAATTGGCAATGGCAAATTGCAGAAGAAAACGAAACTACAGCATATCGAATTCGAGACATTCGGCGAAGAAACCGAAAACAAATTTGACATGGAGATGGTACCTAGGAGTGGGTTGATTCATAGCCGACCGGCGAAGGCGAGGATGTGACCCGCCAGATGGATAGAGACGAGACGAGGAGGCAACTAGCGTCTACGTAGCACGGACAAGTTAAACTAGACACGTGATCAACATTTTACGCTGCAATGGGAGGGCTTTTCACTTAAAAAAATTAATTTAAACTACACCTTCATTTAGCCAAACAGCCGAAAGAAGTAAGTTTCGAAGGCTCTCCCTGTTATCTTAAAGAGCCATTATACTTGTTATCCTCGTTAGGAGGTCAACGTGAAATTCGTTCTTTGAATTTACAAGCCGTTGCGTCTTCCCATGGATTGGATTCCCTGGCTTTGTTATGAATATTTGTGGCCCTCCATATTTGCCGTGCTCACGGCATGATCCTCGCCGGAGCACTGAGATAGTGTGGGGTTCTTACACTTCTCGAAGACCACAGTTTTCCTGCAGAATTTCTTCATCTGTCTGGATTATTTCCAAGGTCGCGGGGGATTTTCCGCAATCCTCACCCATTTAATGAGGAAAAACTATGCAAGATGAAATGAGAGTGAACCGTGTTACAAACAAGACTTCCTTAATGAAAGAGAAAAGTCAAAACTGTCTGCAAATAATGGACGCGTAAGTCGTTGAACAAACTCCCAAGACATCGTTGAAGCAAAAACTTTAAAGCTAAGACTATGATCACGAGCTCCAGAAGCAGACATCAGTTGAGAAGAGACGATGATACAAGAATCGATTGAGAATAACTGCAGGGTATGCAATATTTAGTAAACGCTATACGGAGAAAGTATCTTCACCATTCACAGTTAATTCCAGACATCTAATTTGCCACCTTACTGCTGTCATTTTAACGTCAATTCATCCCCCTCCATCCGTTTTTAACCACAAGTCATGCCTGAGTTAAGATTTTATGGATCAATCGTCACAAGCGAAGACAGAGATCCATGTATGGCAAGTAATTTCGCTATGGCCCAAGTTTCACCCGGGAGAGATTATGTGATGGATAGGCGTTGGCAATGTCGTAATGATGATTAACATCGATAACGTTTTCCTTTCTTGCATCACACGAGGCCACTAGAAGAACCAGTAAGACATTAATAAGGCTAATACAACGACCATAGGGATGACCCAACGGCTAATCCAATATTAATGCATCTAACAAGTCTTTGATTGAGCGTCGTCCCTCTTTCTTTGACTAGAATGAACATGTTACAGATATCATTCGTACAAATTTCTGGAAAAGCCAATCTTTTGCAGGGCAATTTCCACTTCTAGAAAAGCCAGAAGGCAACGTTTTCCCTAGCCATGACTTGAAAGACTTTGATTATTTGAAGGTAATGTAAACGTGAAACAATGAGATACCAACTAGGGGCCCGCTGAGTAAAGAGAGTACCTCGTTTTTTCATCTTACTTCATCAGGAATATTTGAGGTCAACGTTGGTTGGCGGGGACAACATGCGTGGGGGATTTAACAATAAAATTCGTCGGAAAGGGACAGGAAAAAGGCAGCTAGCTAAAAATGCACTGAAAGTCCACGTGGGAATTAACAAAAATAAATCCACGGAAAATAAAGTGAAAGAACTGGGAGGTGCTTTCCAGTTTCCATCACCAATTTTTAACCGATGTCTCCTGCCTGCGTGCGGCCACTGATACAAACGGTGCACCAGTCCAGTACCCCTCGACTCCATGGACTCCCGCCAACTCCACTCTCTCTCTCTCTCTCTCGCCCGCGGTGTGCATCCACTGAGGAAGAAGCTGTGTTAAGTCCCCCCTGCCTGCTCAAGCAAAACCATAATCTTTCTGTTCATCCATGCATTGTTAAAGGAATCAAGACGACAAGGTTAGCCATCCTGGTCCCGTGGTTATGTCAACTGATTTCTTTTGCCAATTCTGTTCTCAGCTTCTGCGAGTGACACTTTGAACTTTGCCTCACAGCTCCTGTAATTTGTAGGCTTTCCCTCTATCATTTTTTATTCCCCAGTTCACAGCGTTCATAGTGATTGAATGGAATCTGGTAGTTTGATCTCAAAGTACAAACTTTACTTGTCAATTTTAGCCAAGCTCAGGATTTGATTTCTGGGTGTCATCTGTTTCCTCGTTTTGCTTTGTCTTTTCTTTGCTCGAATCAGATCCGTACAGGTCCTACTATGGAGTGGATGTCTTTCTCGGCAGTCGTCAGAAACCTGTGTTTCTGCATTCTCGTGCTCTCCCGGACTTGCTTTTCTGGTTCCCCACTAGTTGGCCAGATTCGGCCTGGATTCCAAGCTTCTCAGATGGAGTGGGTGGATCACAATGGGAGGTTCTTGCTATCTAACAATTCAGCATTTTCGTTTGGATTTTACACCAGTGTCGATGTCACAACCTTTGTGTTGAACATCATTCATATCAACAGCTCCAAACCATTGGACTGCTAACAGAAGACTATTAGTCAGCAGTTCTGATAAGTTTGTGTTTGACGACAACGGGGATGTCTACTTGAAAAGCAGGAGTGATTTGGCCTGGTCGACTGGTACAGCCGGAAAAAGGGTCGGTGCCATGGAATTGCTGGATTCTGGTAACTTGGTGTTGCTTGGGGAGAATGGGACCATCCTTTGGCAGAGTTTTAGCAGTCCTACTGATACTCTTGTGAGTGGTCAGGAATTTGCAGAAGGGATGAGGCTCAAAAGTTTCCCAAACCCTAACAATATGTCTGTGTATCTTGAGATTTTGTCAGGCGATCTGATCTTGTCCGCCGGATATCGAACTCCGCAAATTTATTGGTCAATGAAAGGTGACGGCCGTAGAACAAATGTTAGTAACAGTGCCAATGGCAATGTTCACACTGTGGTTTTGGTCTCAAACTCGTGGAATTTCTATGATCAAAATAAGATCTTACTTTGGCAGTTGGTCTTCTCCGACGGTTCCGATCCAGATGCCCTGTGGGCTGCGATGTTGGGTTCCGATGGGTCAATCACCTTTTTTAATCTTCAAATGGGGAAGTCAGTAACTGCGGAAGCTACTCGGATACCCCAGAATTCGTGCAGCGTCCCAGAATATTGTGAACCCTACAAGGTGTGTTACTTTGACAATCGGTGTCAATGCCCTCCCTCTCAATGACAGCTGCAAACCTCAACCTCTTTCATCATGTAGCTTGTCTTACAGAAGGGTAGATTTGCTTACATAGGAGAGAAGCTTGATTATTTTGCACTTGGGTTTGTGACTCCCTCTCTAAAGTCCACTGTGAATGCTTGTATGGAAGCTTGCCGAAGCAATTGCTCTTGTAGCGTGCTTCTGTTTAATAGCAGTTCCAGTGATTGCTTCTTGTTTGACCAGATAGGAAATTTAAAAGATCTGATCCGGGTTTGAATGGTTATGTTTCGTACATGAAGGTTCTGAATACCTCTGGGGCAAAGGTAGCAAGAATAAGAAGGAGCATGCGATTGTGATTGCAGTCATCATTGTTGCAACTGTTGCAGTCATTGCCTGTCCAGCTTATATTGGATTCCGGAATCACCAGAAAAATAAGTCGTTGCTCCGCTATTCTGAAGAAACTCTCGAAGAAGACAATTTCTTGGACAGTCTTTCAAGCATGCCTGTCCGCTTCAATTATGGAGATCTGAGTAGAGCTACGAAAAACTTCTCTTCAAAGATTGGGCAAGGAGGATTTGGATCAGTCTACCTAGGTGTTCTTGCAGACGGTACTCATTTGGCCGTAAAGAAACTGGAGGGTATAGGCCAGGGAAAGAAAGAGTTCAGAGCAGAAGTTAGTATTATAGGGAGCATCCATCATGTCCATTTAGTCAAGCTAAAAGGTTTCTGCGCCGAGGGACCTCACCGGCTTCTTGTTTACGAATTCATGGGAAAAGGATCTCTGGACAAATGGATTTCCAAGAAATGCAAGCCAGTGAGATTTTGGATTGGAATACTAGATTCAATATTGCTGTGGGTACAGCCAAGGGATTAGCTTATCTACATGAAGAGTGTGAAGTCAAGATCGTCCACTGCGACATCAAGCCTGAGAATGTCCTTCTGGATGAGAATTTTGTGGCGAAAGTGTCAGACTTTGGTTTGGCCAAGCTAATGACCCGAGAAGAGAGCCTTGTGTATACGACATTAAGGGGCACAAGGGGTTACTTAGCACCAGAATGGCTCACAAACAACCCAATATCAGAGAAGAGTGATGTTTACAGCTATGGAGTGGTGTTGCTTGAGATCATCGGAGGCAGGAAAAATTATGATCCCACGGAATCTTCTGAAAAGGCCCATTTTCCTTCTTATGCCTTCAAAATGTTGGAAGAAGGAAAGCCGGGAGCAATTCTAGACTCTAGACTAAAATTCGAAGAAAATGACGGGAGGATTGTAGATGCGATCAAAGTTGCCCTGTGGTGCATGCAGGATGAAATGCATTTAAGACCACCTATGACTAAAGTGGTTCAAATGCTTGAGGGCCTTTGTGCCATACCTCATCCCCCAATTCCTCTCAGTTCGGTCATCAGACTAGCTTTTATAAATGGAGCAGTGAAGACGGCACTTTAACTGCACCAACCAATTGGATTAGTGATGCATTTCTGTCAGAAGTTCAGCTGTCAGGTCCCAGGTAATTTTGAAATTGGTGAAAAGCGGGAGATATCTCTTACTCTTTGTGACACATAAAAGAGAAACAGTTACTGTAAGTCTGTAATCTGTGATATATTGTCATGAACTACAGCTTTTTAAGCTTTCAATATTCATTTTTGCGTGTTGTAATACAATGCTTTATGAGAAGCAGAACGCACGCCCAATTGAATTGGAAGTAACCTTTAGCTTCTTTTGAAACTTATTGTTCAAGGAAAGATAATCCTCTCTTCTCCGAAACGGTTGAATGAGCTGGAATGATATTTTCTTAGTCTGTTACTATTACACGCACGCTCATCTGTTAACGTTGTGGTCATCATGCTGCCACTTTTTGAATTTGCGGCAGCTGTTGCTAGATGTGAAGTTACTCTTCCTGCCAGTAATGTTTCGGTGCTTCCATCCGGGAAATTCAGGAGTTCGGCTGTACACAACATGTCTGTGGAGACGCAAGCAACCGAGTAAGTTGTGTTAAAAAAATTTCACGTCGAATAACTAATGTGATGTTGAGTAGTTGATAAATGCTAGTTAATCCATAACTTAAAGGTTTTAGCTTTTAAGAGAAAGTGGGTTCAATTGAAATATGATGAACATGGGGTGCTTCTTAATGATCTCTCAACACGCATGGCCCGTGTTAGATAGTCTGACATTGAATAACTCCTTTCTCTGTGCCGTGTTGTGTGCATGTGACGATTGTCTCTGTACTGTGCTAACAGTGTTCTGGTTACCGAGCTATGGCAAGACTCACTTTCGGAGTCAGATACGTTTACTGGCAAGTTAGTTATTTCATACTCTGTTTTCTTTCACAAGTTTTCTGAACGACTTAGGATATACTAGAAAAATCCGGTCGATGAGAGGAAACCGGGGACTTAGGACATTAAAATGGGCCTTGTGAGCAAAACATTACTCGCAAATCGATCCAATGTCTGAAACTGATGCACCTGATGTAGGAAAAAACGAGTACCAACAACTGGTGCAAAAAGAAACTGGCTCCAAGCAACTGAGCGTCTATCCATTCCAAAAGGCAAACCGAAGGTCTTTCCTGCATATTTAGCTTCTGTGGTATACGAATGTTATCAAGAAAGGAGAAGGTTCTTGTTTATGACAATCTGCTACTTCCATCAGGGTCCATTTGAATAGACTCAGACTAAAAGAGCAAAATGCCTGTTCAGCTTTATACGTATAATTACCTTCTGACATTTTCAACTCCTCCTCATGTGTGAACACTGAGCAGGCATAAATCTCAACTCACTGAGAGGAGCGTGATTCTTATGGCAAAAATGGCAATAGACATCAGAGAGGGCAAAGACTGAATGAGTCAAAGACATGCAATTTCACAAAAAGCATTCGACCTACTTGCAGATACCAGCACAACACCATCAAGAATTTTGGAATAATGACATCATTCCTCTACAGCTTTAGCACCTCCACTTGACTGCGACGGAGGCTGACTGGTCGTTTTAATCAAGGAGGATAATCATCAGCTTATCGCTTGATAAGAACAAACGAGGACACCGACCAATACTGAGTGTGACCAGAGACTTGAAAAATTTCTGGCCGTAAACCAAATATAAAAAAAAATCCAGAGAGAGACGAGGAGAGAGAGAGATGTGATTGCTGATACTTTGGAATGCCATTGGTGATGGCCTCATCCTGAAGAACCTCTTTGGTTAATGTAATCAATTAAAATCAACCTAGTCAGTGTAGTGATAAAAAGACGTCCATTTCGAAGAGACTATGGTGGCGGTCACAGTGATCTTAAGTGCCAAAAACATCTCCATCAGTTATCTCTCTCTCTCTCAACATTAAGTTCATTTGTTTTATCCCATTTATAAAACTAGGGCCGGCTGAAAAACAGGAGCCATGTTATTGCATTCTCAATCAAGGGGTCAAACTCCTGTGTCCCTCAGATTCCAAGGACAAATGCAGACCTCAATTACAGTGTCATACCAGAAAATATCTCATAATTTTGTTGTTATTGAAGAAGTTCATCCTACCACATGAATAGTATCTTCTCCACAAGGGAACATTAGAGAAATTCCATGAAAAGGACTTGAAGCAACAGTCAGATTGATTGTATCATTCACAAGGAAATCAACACCGACTGCAATTCAATTTGCCCAAGATGGGAAATTTTGTGGCCTACATAGCCATAGCCACCCTATACCTTCTCACAAAAATGCAATTTTTTGCAGTTCAGAAACTGTTTTCGCAGAATCAATTTACTTAGCTCAATATGCAGAAGCCAAATTGGGCCAAGAAAAGCAAATTTTAAAGACAGTAGTATTAGCTTTCGCGTATGAACATAGTTACAGTCAGTATATTAGTTGGCATGACATACAAGAGAGGGAAGCCACTCTTTTCCGCTATTACGTTGTACTACTCGCATCGATTTTGCTATGCCTTCAGGCAAAAGTGGGAGGGGTTATTTAAGAAGTTGCAGCGAGAGGGTGGTGGTGAGGAGCTTCTTCAAAGAAATCAGTTGGAGGAGGGTCGCCATGTTCATCCTCCTCTTCTTCCTCCTCAACATCCCACAGAAATTTGGCATAAGAAGCCAGGACATGACTGCAAAGAATGAAACAGAGCTTAGATGTTAAGTATCTCTGCAACAAACCAACTTTTACTGGAGAATTAACACTAGAAATTTCCATCAGAATTCTTCAAACTACTAGATCAATTTTCCCTAAAAGCAGCCGGTAAATTAACAAATACTAATGACAGGTTGTACTAAAAGAAGCAGGTTATGTTGATACATACCTATCCTCAGGAGCAGTTTTAACCGCTTGATCAAAATAACTCTCAGCTCTATGAGTGTCCCTTTGAGTCTGCCATATAAGATCAGCATAGAGCGACAAGACGTTGGCGTCGTTCCGTTAGCCAGAATTGCTCTGCAACAGTATTCCTCTGCTTTAGCTAAATCTCCACGAACCTGATTGCAGCATAAGGATCACCCCAATTTCATGAATTGCCAAAAACACAAACCCACAAATTTAAGAATGCCCAATTATTCTTCTCAATACTCATTTCTGTCTCTGTTATATCAGATGCCCCATTCACGTCCATTATTTCGCAATCAGGAAAACTCACAATCCGGATCAAAGTACTTTAAAGGAACATTTTAAAATCATCATATTAGGCTGAACATAAGAGATCATAATAGTGAAATTCACTTCAAGGAAGTTATAGCGGTAAGAGAGTTCTTTTTGTAATCAAAAGAGGATCTTTAGACTAATCAAGTTGTTGATACCTCTTTCAAGAACTTGGCATAGTTCCCGAGCAAAAGAGCATTCCCTGGATTGGATTCAATCATTTTCCTGTAATAAGCATCAGTGCTATCACTATTCTTGTTATTCTCGTAGAATCCAAACCCTTCATCTCCGCTGTCGGATCCTCCTCCGCCAGCACCATCGCCGCCGCCGCCACAAATCCCGCTGCTTCCCCACTTCCCATTCCACCACCCGCAACCAGGGTCTGAAGCCCACTCTCTCTCTCTACCACATCATAACGGTCTCCACAAATGCAGCCCCATCAAGCCAGAACTCGAAAGCAGCCTCCTCATCGAAGAAGGTCTTGAGTTGGGTTTGCGTCTTCTTCATCCTCATCATTTTCCCCTGAAAAGGGTCGAGCTTTGGTTGGTTTGACCTCGTTATGGCTCTGAGGAAGCTTGATCTTCTTCTTTTGAGCTTTGGAGGGTCCTGGGCTTTGCTCTCAGCCAAGGCTCGTAGCTTGGGGGATGTTATCACTTTCTTGGTGGGTTCATTGGAGTGAGGTAGAGCAGGCAAAAGGGGCGTCATTAAGGACAGCGATCTGGTTAATGGGAGATGAAGCACTTGGAGGTCGTGCTCTGGAGAAGAGTCTCTCGAGTGGGGAAGCCATGAGTTAAGTATTGGTGTGGAGGAGCTTCTTAAAAGCATCGTTCTGCTTACGATCTGTGTGTTTATGGATCTAAGAGTTTCAGAGAGGAAGCATTTACTAGTGAGAGTGAGAAAGAGCGGGAAGAAGAGATCTTCCTCCGTTGAGGACAAACACAGGACGGGGATACATCTTGTAGAAGAGTGAAGAAATGCTAGCCACTGTCCAATGAGCACTAGGATAACAAAGGTGCTCCTAAGATCTTTTGGGAAAGGGAAGTTGTAATGAATTATTACGAGAGAAAATGTGGATCTGATAAAGATGATAGAAAGCAACCCATATTTGTTAATAGACTTCCTCATACATGATAAATTGCTAATGACATGACATTGTAGTGAAAAAAAGTACCAAAAAAAATTCTAAATCTATTATATTTGTGCCAATTCAGTTTTAAACTATTCAATTGTGTCAATTAGTCTTAAATATTTTGCATTTGTGTCAATTAAGTTTATTCGGTTAATTTTGATCGGAAATTGCTAATGTAAATACCGTCCGTCTTGTGTGATATGATTAATGCTAGCAGCCCTTGACTCTCGCTGACCATTGGGCGAGAGTTGCCTCATCGGCTATGGGCGAAGTGGCTGCGACGGCCTCACCCTTGGCTCTTGTGACCTTGCCGCCGCGAAGGCCCTCGCGTAGGGCTCTCGAGGTCCCATCCCTGGCAGAAAACTTTATCTCCTGCACGTTAGATGGTAGTTCAAAGCAAGAAATCTTTAGATTCTGTTTCTTTTAGTTTTGCCCAGAAAAGGAAAAAAGAAGTATACAACATTAACCCTATTAATTATAAATAATAATAATAACTCGACTTTTGGACATTTAATGCATTCAATTTAATGAGAGAAAACTTGCTTTTTGCTAAAAGAATTTTAAAAGAATTGTAACTTGGATTATCATTTTCATATTGTAAAATAAAATAAGAACAACAGTTAACTGATAGCAAAAATATTCCAAAACATATGTGAATCTTTCGTGATTCCTAATATATGCCAAGTGAGTTTGATTATGTCATATACAATAGTACCTGTATTATTTTCGTTCAAGTTGAATATGTAGGTGTATGAATGAAACTTTTTTCTTTGTCTTACATGGACAAACAAAAGAGAATGGTGTAACATTTTAGCTTTTTAAATATTTCTACAATTAATATTTACCGATAACCTTTCAATTATGTCGAGCATTCGTAGGGATGCAGTAATTCAAATTCACATCAATTGATAAAATAATTACATTTTATCTTTATAATCCGATCGTTGTACGTCGTGTTAAGGCTTTGCCTTTTTTAGTAAGGAAACTTATTCGAGAGTTCGTGGCATTCAGTTTCATAAATATAAACTCATGCTAAGTTTTTTAATAATGTGTTAAGCCATTGTTACAATCAACAGTATGCGCATGCTAGGGTGCAAATTCCATGCACGCGAATTTAATGTCTTCAGCAACTCCGAAATGACATAACCTAGGAGATTCTAAACATCTCCCGTTTCGTTCTTTACCATCTGAAATACGTTCAGTCACATCTTTTCCACCTTCGTCGGTCCGATCAGACTCGAAATGGCTCATGAAGGAGCTTTTTATCACTGGGCGGTGCATGGGTGTTCATCACACGGGTTCCAACTTGTCTGGCTTCTTAAGAAAATTCTACGGACAAAGGTGGTTAAGATCATGCAAGCTGAATAACACATAACAAATCGGTTTCTAATCTGGAATGAGATGATAATAACATCTGAGAAAATTCGGAAACAGTACTGGAGCTGGAGCACGGCAAGGGGAAAAAATAAGACAAACCCCAGAGTCGTCCCCATTAAATTACAGTACGATGGGAGTATGACCTTCTCCATCGCGCCCTATGATGGTGCGACGTGATGTAAGCCCCACGGAGGAAGCAATTGTCATGAAGGTCATATGCGCCTCTAGCGGCCCCTGCACGTAGACAAATGCAGGTTCATGTCAGAATTTGGGCAGCAAGCGTTACCGAGTGGGCAGATCATCCCAAGTGACGTTGAGACAAGTGACTTTCATCACCGTCTTAGCCCTTCTCCACACAACTCGCGACAAGTGACTTTTCACACCGTCTTAGCCCTTCTCAACACAAATCGCCACACTTGGTAGTTTCAGACAACGACTTGGGACGACGATTTCTACCCTTTTTGTACTTTTACGGATTGTATAATGGCACCTAAGTGCGATATAGTTGTCACTCGTCAGTAGCCAAGGGCCACCCAGAAACGACAATTGCAATGTTGTTGAATAATAATCGTCTTTATCATCATTTTGTTGTTATTCTGCTGCACCTCTAGTGCCACACTCATCATACAATCGTAACGAAAAGCTACTACATGATTCATTCCATAGCAACGAAAAGGTTAATTAAATGATCGACGGTCCGAATACGGGACTAGGATATCAATTATTACCGGGGCTGACCAAGCGGCGCAATATCATATCGGTCGTTTTCAAGTCTCGCTCCTCCATGCTGCAGTTCATCATCTCATCCAAAGTTCTATCTGGAGAACAAAGATGCTTACATGAGTTCGGCTGTTAGTTGTTACAGAAGCAGTCCTAGCTACCTCCTTCAGGGGGGCAAAAGTATCTTGAAAATTAAGGTGAGCCACAATATTCAGGGTAACCCATGTGAACCCTTTGGAAAGAACATAAAGCGATTGATTCGTTTCTCAAAGATTTAACGGAAATAGAGGATACTAGCTTTATCCTTATTAGTTATTAGGTTAAATTGGTACATATAAAAGGCTAAAATTAAAAAATGACTACAGATGCTCTGAGGTAAATGCGTCAGAACATACTTATTTAAAGGCCAATCTTTTGCACAGTTTAAAACTGTTCTTGTGCCCCAGTGCCGCCCTGATGTGATCAGATTATACCGATACCGACATCCTCAATTAAGACAAAAGTAAAGGGGATGGTGTCTTGCGGTTCTCGCATTATGTCCTAGTTAGACCAGTTAAAGTGCTCTCCAAAGCTTTGTGTTCAAACACAGAAACAGAAAGACTTCTAGAAAGCATGGAGAATATCAAGAAGCAGCTCCTCAGCCGTTAAAGGTCGATTCTGGCTTTGCTATCCCAATAAGATACAACTGTGACTGGCAGCAAGCCTTAACAAGCCACCATGAATGATCAGATCAACGAGATTTAATCATATCTCCTGTATGGACAATGCAACGGTTCAATCTTAATCTGGAGTATGGAGGTTGACTATGCTTTAAAAAGGAAAGAGAAAGACCACAAATCTAGTTGGGATATCATCACGATGGAGATCCATCTCCTCAATGGGTAGAAATCAAAGACGCTCAAGAAGACCTCCCTCTGATAGACTATAATAAATGGAACCTAAATCCTGCCAAATGGAAGTATACGTTGCATAAGTTTGACTTGCCCACTGTTACAGAACTCGGATATATAGTAAGAAGGAAAAAAATAGGAGCCGGTCCACCATCTATTGAATATCATTAGTCTATATTCTAAAGTATTCGCCGTGAAGTACATGTCCCGCAGCACTAGCTAGATCTCTTCTCGGTCTGATCCCTTGCTTGGGTCTATTCTCAGTCCCATGCAGCGGCCGAAAATAAAAGCGAATCCAGAATAAGAACTGACAACAACAACTGCCAAGCTTAACAGAAACAAAGAACTAGAGCCGAAGCAACAACGCGGTTTATGGGGGAAGAGACAGTTCTAACCTATGTGTGTGATACGAAGACAATGTGAACATCAGTCCAAAATCAATAGGCCCAAAACTGAGCTTCAGCCATAATCTGCAACTGATTCAGGACAGTATCATGGTGTATATCTGACACATGAAACGTATTAACGACATAGACTAGGATAGCAGACAGAACTTTTCCAGGTCAGCGTTTAAAATGCCACTACATCAAACTGGTTGTTTGGCGCCAATTGAAGAAGGGGCCCACCTTATCTGAGCAGAAACACGTATTCAAAATAAATGCCTTTTTAAATCCTTTATGGGGCAATTAAGCAAACAGTTAGTAATGGGGACTTCATGCAAAAATAAGCACCAACGTGTCCATTTGCCGCACACCCTAAAAGCAAAATCCGCAAGCAGATCCCCCCCCCCCCCCCCCCCCCCCCCCCGCCGTACCCAAAAAAATCCGCAAGGTTGGATAAAAATGCGGGAACAAGTACGCGAGACAAGCATTGGTACCCTAATTGAGACACCCAAGAAGTCATGAGATTCATTCCTCGCTTTCATCTCCTCCTAACTTGCCTAATATAACCACAAAAAAAAAGCCTGTTTTGGTTTAAGTGTTAAAAAACAAGTAGATTTCTCTCCGCCCCAATGCGCCGCCTGCAGCGTCCGCCGGCCGCGCTGCCTAATATCAACTAGGCCCACTTTTGAAAGGTATATTAGGATGGTTAACCTTTCTAATGCCTGTTTCTTTCTAGCAGACTCTATGATTGGCTAACGATTTTGATTATGAGTAAATCAACTTCCAACCACCCCCCCTCCCCCACCCAAACCTAAACACAAAACCCAAGGACCGGCCAGACGAACCCATCTATTTCCCCTCTCATCTAGAACTAAAAAACTGCATTAAGTCCTAATTTTTGCGTTATTATATTTAGAAGACCTCCCCCAAACCTTCTCACACACCCACACCACCACCAAACAACTTCCAAACCTTGGCCCAAACATCCCAACACACAACAACCCAGGAACAGAGAACAACCCACAGCCGACACCAACCTACAAGACGACGGACACCGCGAAAAAGGACCCCACACGGAAACTGCCCACAATAAATACTGTCCCAAAACACCCGCTCCACTCATAGGTAAACGCAACAACTATATCCCGGGCATCTAAAAGCCTAGGAAGGAATAGGAAGGGAAACTGTAGGAGGAAAACTAGGATTGGTGGAAACTTTGGTAGATAGGTGGAGGGAAGGGGAGGGGTTGAGTGCAGTAACGTTTTTGTTGGATGACGAGGCAGGGGGGTGGGGGGAGGTAGAGGGCTTGGTGGTGCAGGTGGTGGGTCCGCCGCACTGTGTGAGATGGGCATTGTCTCGCCACAGCCCGCGCAGTGGAGGAGAGGAACAGGAGGAGGCAGGGGGAGGAGAGGAGGGAAACTTTTTTGGGGAAGGGAGAGGGAAGGAAATGGAGGGCGGAAGGAGGGGGAAAACTTTTTAAACAGGCTTTTTTGTTATATTGCAAAACAACAAAACAGTAAGTATAGGAGGAGACGATGAAAGACAAGAAAATTAAGGAGGAAAGAGGAATTAAGATGAAATCTCTCTATGACGTCTGGGGTTTGTGCCTCAGATTATATTTATTTGAAAACCTTTGAAAGGGTCTTATTCTCTA
>JAGVVM010008039.1:0-15431 GCA_019149425.1 Psidium friedrichsthalianum | reverse complement strand
CATGGCCAATCCTATTTTTAGATGATTATCCCTCTTGATCTTTTCAAAATGAAATTTTGCCCCTTATAGGCAATTATCTTTAAAATTCCAGAAAAATCCCAAAAACTAGAAAACATGCAATTTTGACTGGCCAATCCTATTTTTGAGGGTCTTCCTTTTTGATCCTTTTAGAAATGATGATTTTGCCCTCATAGGCAAATCGCCTTGAAAAATTCCAGAAAATTCAAAAATTCCAAAAATTAGGAAACGGGCCATTTCAACTGGACAATCCTATTTTTTGATGATTTCCCTTCCTGGGTCTTGAAAAATGACCATTTTACCCTTCCAATCCATTTGACCTAAACTTTTTCCCATATCCCAATATCCCAAATGAGTTTTCATGAAATAAAATGGTACCAGAAAGGGCATTAGAGTGATCTAGCGTAACCAAGTCCCTTAACTCATCTCTGGTTCGCCGAAATAAATTAATTCTCCCGTTAATTTATTCAGGTGTGTGACCAGCCAATCAAAAAAATAATTAGTGGCGACTCCAAATTCAAATAAATCATTAAACAAAAATCAAAGTTGCGTTTTGTAGGGCTTTGGAGAGTCCATGTTAGGTTGATTAATTAACTTGATAATCCGTTCACCTGATCGAAAAAAAATTTCGGGTCGCGACAATTATCCGCCTACTCTCATCCCAGTTTTGGTGGGATTTTGAAATTCAGATACGCTGACCTTCGACTTTCGAGGATTAGATATTACATCTATCCTGGAGGAGTATACCGCCATCATTAGAGTAGACTTTGATGAACACATTGTGCAACCACTATTGGGGAAAGATTCCACTCAAGCCTTATCCAATTCTTTTGTCTCAAAACTTCTAAAATTGAGAAGATCCTCAAATCCATTTTTTAGGTTCACCCTTTCATTCCTCTGTAATGACTACTCATCCCTTCTAATTAATACATTCTTAGGTTAGCTAGAGTATTCATTTTGGCATTTTTTGTATTTGTCTTATTCCCTATTTTTAGAATCACATTTGATCCTTCCATGGTTTATATTCCTGTCGTGACCCTCTCTCGAGGAGAGGAGAGGCTAGTGGATTGCTGAGCCTGTACTATGATTGAGGCTTAGTGCGGGCCCTCCCAGGCCATACAAAATCGCGTTAGGGAGAATTTTAAAATCGAGATCAACCTTAGTGTGGTTGGGTGACATGTGATCAGTGTACATGCTATCAGAGTAGCCACTAATCATTTTTTGGAGGGTATGATTGGAAACCTATCGAGCGTTAGGAGAGATCGTTCAATTATGCGAAAATAGAGAAATGAGTTCGGAGACTTAGTTACGTCGACTCATTGATCAATGCCCTTTCAGTATCTAAGTTAAGTGATTTCCTAATCCATAAAGTTCAATCATATGCTTTTTGGGTAAGGTGAGTCCTAAAAATCTAAAGAGTTTATATAGATGAGCTTATATGTCCTATCAATCACAGTTATTAAAATAAGTATGCAGTCAAAGAATAAATACATGCAAAGTAATCACATCAAAGATGAGAGTTTGGAGGTTAATTCACAGGAATCATGGGTAAAAATGCCAATTTAGTTTAGGGATTCGATAGACAGTCAAATTCAATGAAATTGGGGCATGTTTAGATGTAGGAGGCTGACGACCATGCATGTTAAGGATGTGAAACGATTTCGAAATTTTACTACTGACTGGAAATTGCGTACCTTTGAATTCTCATGCTTGGACAAACACAATGTGATGCATTATGAAGTTTTGGCATGTGTCTTGTTATTATGTGAGATTTTGTCAAGCAAGAAAATGAGCATGTGATTGGGCCTTAATGCGCTTATATGACACGGGAAAGAGAAATAAGGACATGTGAGAAGGCCCTGAGATGTCTATATGACACTGGAATCAGAGAGATAAGAGTGTCGACCTGAGGTGTGTAGTTTAATGCAGTTGAGGTATAGTGCACCTTGATGCATTTGACGCGATGTAACTAGAGAGATAAAGGTGTCACTTGAGGTGAATAGCATAGATGAAGCACGACCTGAGGCGATTAGAACGGGTCGATCTAAGGCGCATTTGCGCTGGTCAAATGAAAATGAGTTAATGATATCACCATGCCTTTGTAATCATTGCATGCTTATACTCTGATGCATGAGCATATTTATATTGAATAGTTCATTCGCATGTTGAAATCTTCTGTTGTTGTGACCTAGCTATTGGTATATGGTTTTGAGGGTCTATTGCATGCTTAGGACAGTTTTAGGAGTACGTATTGTCCTCAGAGAGATTTAAGGGGCGAACTTGTTGAGATGTGTTCTCACTATTGTTATTTCTCGCACCTTTCAAACCCCAAGCCGTAAGCATGAATATAAGATCGTTCAATTTTAGGATACCCGATATTTTGATACCCAGGTGAGGGAGAACCCAATTGGCGAAGGACTAATGGAGATGGAGTCAGACCTTGAGGAGTCAGATCCGGTTGAGATTTCACTGTCAGACTAGAGCGATGTGGATGACTAGATCTCTAGCTTGTTCCCCATTTTGGTGGTTTTCCTTTGATTGGGAAAATTAGTCTAATCTAATCAGCCACAGGTCCCCTTTCTGCTAGCGTTAGCTTTGGTTGAGTTTAGGTAGGCAACATGCCTAGGATTTTGCACTTTCCTTTATGGACCGTGAAATGACTGAGGTGTCACGTGCTTGATTGAGGTTCGGGGTGTGACAAAAACCCATGAGAACCTAGATGAAATTTGGAAGGGAATCAATCCCTCAATCCCTCGACCCTATAATTGGAGGGGGGGGGGGTGGTGGGGGGAGGTTAGCTTAATCTCTGACCTCCCACCGCCTCACATAGTGACTAGCTGGCTAGGGTTGGCCAGCCCCATCGCCCCACTTTACCATCTTATTATCATCTCATGTCACATGCCGTTATCTCTTCGTATCTTGTGCAAATGTCACATCAACATGTGATCATTTGGGTACTTGCGCGTATCAAATGCATGTTCATTTACGATAAAAAAAACAAGACTCAAATCATATCTAATTTGACTCAATTCAGTTTGACTATCTTAATAGTCGTCCTTGCAAATATCATTGCAATCTTGTCTTCCAATATTAATGTCATTGCGTATTAGTTATGATATGTGAGATCCCTAGGTTCATCACCGAGCTGCCAGCAAGACTCATACTAACTGACTAGCATAACCAAGAGAACTGACTATTTTGATTAGTCTCTAAGTCCCACAAGCCATGAGTGGCATCTAGCATTATATTTTATTTACCCAAACAATGTGAATCTTGTAAGAACATAATGAACCTGTTAGTTTTGACTACAGTGTAATTTAATCCTTATGCCTTACTATAGCCCCGATCGAACAAAGGCCATGGGACATATGTCAAGCCGTCAATTCGATCGTATGCACAAATATAACCAACATGCATACATATGAGACATTCTCGATATCAATCTCGGCCAAAGATTTTCAATGCAGTGTCACAATTAGATCGCACAGGATATCAACCTTGTATCTAACAATGAGACAAATCCCACTATTGTATACACTTGTGATTTAGTGTGTGAATAAAAAAATGACCATCTAGTACAAAGGCAGATCGTCGAACCACTAATATTCATACTTGTGAACCATAGTCATGACCACGCTCGAAATTTCCATGTTCGCTAATCGTTAATGCATATCATGTTCAATGAACTCATCTGATATACACCTGCGTTCTAACTCGGACATCTAATATCCAATGACTCGACTCGTCATGCCATTGAGTATCCAATACTCAATAGTAAAGTTTAGAATGTATCGATCTCAACATGATTATCGATATCCACTCAATGATCCATTGATCATGAACAATTTAAAGATCAAGTCTAATTATAAACTTGTCACACATATTTTCGACGTTTCAAGAATATGGTCAGTCACAACTAATCTTATGGACTCATTCATTTAAAGTAATTGGAGAAAATGAATAAATATGTCTTTGCCATTGATTAAATTGAAAGTACAATAAAATGTCAAATACGCAACAACTACATAGTTACTTTAGGGCATACACCCAATATGTCATTGCAAGAATACTGTAGGAATACAACACTGAACAAGAAAAATCCACGTACCCTAAAGCAAAGATATGATTGAGTCTGTGAAGAAGCTAATAATATACAAGCTATTTCTTCCAATTTTTACATTCTACACATCTATATAACTAAGTAGTTGATTCGACTTTAGGCCGCATGAGAATTTTAGGAATCAAGGAGAATGAACGAGGGCACTTGAGAGGCCTTAAGTAAGGTCTTGGCCTCTCTGTTACCTTCCTTCGCTCGTAGATCACCCTCCCTCCAGTAGTGGTGGCAATTCACCCGTCTAAGTCAGCAATCACACCGCATCCACCCATGCGAGGCGAACAAAGTCGACCATCCCACGCCATTGTCAGTCCCTCGATGCAAGTACTCATGGTTTACGACGATGTTAGGATTCGGACACGGTATGCTAGGAATACTAAACAAGTAATGTTCGATATTTTGACAGATGTAATGATTAGTTTCTACAAATTAAAATGCACCTATCAATAACATAATACAACCTATAAAATCACTGTTTTACAAATGTGATGGTGATAATAGTTATCATAGGTGATTAACTTAAAAACAGTATTCATACCAAAGAAAAAACCAAAAAATATTGTTATATCTTAAAGGATAAATCCCTCCATCCTTTCTGACCTTCTGTGGATCAAATGGAGTTTTGACCCAATCCCCATTCTTACAAACCCTTTCCCCGATATGGCCTTTCACCTTTTTTCTCTCTTTTTTTTTTTACCTATTAAAAGCATTTGTGTGATAGAAACTCAAGAATCACAGATAAAAATGCAAATTGATGATCTTTCAAAATATTTTAAAGTGCGTGTGACTAGTTAGACAAAACATGAACAACTAAATTGTATGAAACCAGTAGATAGGGAAAGTAAGGAATATTTCCAACGAATATTAGTGTGTACAACATGATTTGATTTAGACAAAAAAAAATCGTGCAATACATTTTTAAAAGGAAGTCAGTTTGAAAGAAACACAGATTCACGATAGTAAAAATATCAATTAATTTGGAAAATTACCTCTTTTGGTTTGAAACAAAAAAAAAAGAAGAAATGCACATAATATTTTAAAATAAAATAATATTTCTAACATGTATATGTTATTTTCCGACAAAAAAAAAACATATCTATGTTATTTTGATATATATGAATGATCAGAATCCATTTAGTTTCATGCTAGCGTAAAACTGTGAAGTATTACTCATTATGTCAATAAACATAGATAACTTAAGCTATTAGGAATATATTGATGATCTAAACAATCATTGTAATTGAACATGCAATAAATCACATATTTATTGCTCCTAACTTTTATATAGATTAATCTAATGGGCCAGGGAAGGGTGGGTGTGGGGACATTTACTTTCGGAGTGGAGTTCGACATCTTCATGCTCTGCAAAGAGCTAAAGTCACAGTCGGAGAGAGATGAGAGTTAGTATAGGACTGTAAAAAAAATTGAAATATGATTATCTCACAACATGATTTAACATCTTTTGATATTGACCATATGAACTGTTATGATGAAATTATTTAAGGAACAATTAAAAAAACACACTTAAAAAGAAAATGGAACTAAACAAATAATAATACTTCTTATCTAATAAGTTCCAACTAATATATTTTGTTTTGTTACATGATTAAATCTCTAGTACCCAATAAACTCACAATATTTAAAGACGAAAGTAGTATACAAATATAAACTACATCGAATGTTTGGTAACGGCTTGCAAAAGTATAGAGGGCTAAATAGTTTTTTTTTCATTAATAAATAATACACTAGTCACAAACGGCTCGTCCTGGCATGCCCAATCGGATCAACTTGACACTAGGACAATTGTGTTTTCAAACACCGACATCATTGAACATTCAAATCTCTTCGAGCCTTCGATCAGTCCATTCACTGAGCATTCTATCAATCCCATCGTACTATAACTATTGAAAGAGCTGCTTTCATTTTGTCTTATTTGCAAGCTGAATCACAAACTCACAGCTCAATCATTGCCAAAACATGAGTTTCGCATATCCAATCATGTCTAGAATGGTACTGGCGCAATGTGCTGCTTCTTCCAGGCTAGCGGCATTGGAGAGTGTCCTCCATCTTCAGCGACGACAACGGCAGTAAACGTATCACACTTGAATTCAGAAAGTTAGTTGAAATTGCGTTGAGAGTTGAAAATTTGAACTGAGATATGCTTCTTCATGTACAACAACGACACAACCTCTGTCAACAAGACATCAACCTTCTTGCCACAAACCTAAATAGAGAGACCGTAGGTCACCCTTTTATTAATAAATCAAGAACATATTGCCATGGTGTTGAACAGATCCATGGTACCTCTGCCGTCCTGCAATAGACACAAATACATCTCGCGTTATCAGGTGGCTGAAATGTAAAAAATGGCGAACTTAGCATGTGTACCAAAAAAAGGTTGAACGAGAGCTCCTGTTACCCACCATTCTTCAAGAATAAGGCGACACCCCCACCAATGACTCCAAGCCAGCCAATTGATGCTTCAGGAATTGATAAACTGATTCAGTTGTCAAGAAGCGATTCGAACAATAATCCCTTCTCCCTGAACAATAAACCATCAGGCTATTTTACATTAATTATCACAGGCGCCCTGAAAAACATCTAAGCTAGTTGTGCAGTGTCTACAACCCGGTAAGATTTGTTTGCTTTTCTATACAATCATCTATGAGTCTAACTGGAAAATGGCCAAGCTTAACCGGGTTGTAGACACTGGCACAACTAGCTTAGATGTTTTTCAGGGCGCCTGTGATAATTAATGTAAAATAGCCTGATGGTTTATTGTTCAGGGAGAAGGGATTATTGTTCGAATCGCTTCCTTGACAACTGAATCAGTTTATCAATTCCTGAAGCATCAATTGGCTGGCTTGGAGTCATTTGGTGGGGGTGTCGCCTTATTCTTGAAGAATGGTGGGTAACAGGAGCTCTCGTTCAACCTTTTTGGTACACATGCTAAGTTCGCCATTTTTTACATTTTCAGCCACCTGATAACGCGAGATGTATTTGTGTCTATTGCAGGACGGCAGAGGTACCATGGATCTGTTCAACACCATGGCAATATGTTCTTGATTATTAATAAAAGGGTGACCTACGGTCTCTCTATTTAGGTTTGTGGCAAGAAGGTTGATGTCTTGTTGACAGAGGTTGTCGTTGTTGTACATGAAGAAGCATATCTCAGTTCAATTTTCAACTCTCAACGCAATTTCAACTAACTTTTCTGATTCAAGTTGTGATACGTTTACTGCCGTTGTCGTCGCTGAAGATGGAGGACACTCTCCAATGCCGCTAGCCTGGAAGAAGCAGCACATTGGCGCCAGTACCATTCCTAGACATGATTGGATATGCGAAACTCATGTTTTTGGCAATGATTGAGCTGTGAGTTTGTGATTCAGCTTGCAAATAAGACAAAATGAAAGCAGCTCTTTCAATAGTTATAGTACGATGGGATTGATAGAATGCTCAGTGAATGACTGATCGAAGGCTCGAAGAGATTTGAATGTTCAATGATGTCGGTGTTGAAAACACAATTGTCCTAGTGTCAAGTTGATCCGATTGGGCATGCCAAGGACGAGCCGTTTGTGACTAGTGTATTATTTATTAAAATGAAAAAAAAACTATTTAGCCCTCTATACTTTTGCAAGCCGTTACCAAACATTCGATAGTTTATATTTGTATACTACTTTCGTCTTTAAATATTGTGAGTTTATTGGGTACTAGATTTAATCATGTAACAAAACAAAATATATATTTAGTTGGAACTTATTAGATAAGAAGTATTATTATTTGTTTAGTTTTCCATTTTCTTTTTAAGTGTGTTTTTTAATTGTTCCTTAAATAATTTCATCATAACAGTTCATATGGTCAATATCAAAAGATGTTAAATCATGTTGTGAGATATCTATTTCAATTTTTTTTACAGTCCTATACTAACTCTCATCTCTCTCCGACTGTGACTTTAGCTCTTTGCAGAGCATGAAGATGTCGAACTCCACTCCCGAAAGTAAATGTCCCCACCACCCACCTTCCCTGCCCATTAGATTAATCTATATAAAAGTTAGGAGCAATAAATATGTGATTTATTGCATGTTCAATTACAATGATTGTTTAGATCATCAATATATTCCTAATAGCTTAGTTATCTATGTTATTGACATAATGAGTAATACTTCACAGTTACGCTAGCATGAACTAAATGGATTCTGATCATTCATATATATCAAATAACATAGATATGTTTTTTTTTTGTCGGAAAATAACATATACATGTTAGAAAATTTATTTTAAAAATATTTTATGTGCATTTTCTTCTTTTTTTTTTGTTTCAACCAAAAGAGGTAAAATTTCCAAATAAATTGATATTTTTACTATCGTGAATCTTGTTTCTTTTCAAACTGACTTCCTTTTAAAAATGTATTGCACGATTTTTTTTTTGTCTAAATCAAATCATGTTGTACACACTAATATTCGTTGGAAATATTTCCTTACTTTCCCATCTACTGGTTTCATACAATTTAGTTGTTCATGTTTTGTCTAACTAGTCACACGCACTTTAAAATATTTTGAAAAGATCATCAATTTGCATTTTTATTCTGTGATTCTGAGTTTCTATCACACAAAATGCTTTTAATAGGATAAAAAAAAAAAGAGAAAAAAAGGTGAAAGTGCCATATCGGGGAAAGGGTTTGTAAGAATGGGGATTGGGTCAAAACTCCATTGATCCACAGAAGGTCAGAAAGGATGGAGGGATTTATCCTTTAAGATATAACAATATTTTTTGGTTTTTTCTTTTGGTTGAATACTGTTTTTAAGTTTAATCACCTATGATAACTATTATCACCATCACATTGTAAAACAGTGATTTTATAGGTTGTATTATGTTATTGATAGGTGCATTTTAATTTGTAGAAACTAATCATTACATCTGTCAAAATATCGAACATTACTTGTTTAGTATTCCTAGCATACCGTGTCCGAATCCTAACATCGTCGTAAACCATGAGTACTTGCATCGAGGGACTGACAATGGCGTGGGATGGTCGACTTTGTTCGCCTCGCATGGGTGGATGCGGTGTGATTGCTGACTTAGACGGGTGAATTGCCACCACTACTGGAGGGAGGGTGATCTACGAGCGAAGGAAGGTAACAGAGAGGCCAAGACCTTACTTAAGGCCTCTCAAGTGCCCTCGTTCATTCTCCTTGATTCCTAAAATTCTCATGCGGCCTAAAGTCGAATCAACTACTTAGTTATATAGATGTGTAGAATGTAAAAATTGGAAAGAAATAGCTTGTATATTATTAGCTTCTTCACAGACTCAATCATATCTTTGCTTTAGGGTACGTGGATTTTTCTTGTTCAGTGTTGTATTCCTACAGTATTCTTGCAATGACATATTGGGTGTATGCCCTAAAGTAACTATGTAGTTGTTGCGTATTTGACATTTTATTGTACTTTCAATTTAATCAATGGCAAAGACATATTTATTCATTTTCTCCAATTACTTTAAATGAATGAGTCCATAAGATTAGTTGTGACTGACCATATTCTTGAAACGTCGAAAATATGTGTGACAAGTTTATAATTAGACTTGATCTTTAAATTGTTCATGATCAATGGATCATTGAGTGGATATCGATAATCATGTTGAGATCGATACATTCTAAACTTTACTATTGAGTATTGGATACTCAATGGCATGACGAGTCGAGTCATTGGATATTAGATGTCCGAGTTAGAACGCAGGTGCTTATATCAGATGAGTTCATTGAACATGATATGCATTAAACGATTAGCGAACATGGAAATTTCGAGCGTGGTCAATGACTATGGTTCACAAGTATGAATATTAGTGGTTCGACGATCTGCCTTTGTACTAGATGGTCATTTTTTTATTCACACACTAAATCACAAGTGTATACAATAGTGGGATTTGTCTCATTGTTAGATACAAGGTTGATATCCTGTGCGATCTAATTGTGACACTGCATTGAAAATCTTTGGCCGAGATTGATATCGAGAATGTCTCATATGTATGCATGTTGGTTATATTTGTGCATACGATCGAATTGACGGCTTGACATATGTCCCATGGCCTTTGTTCGATCGGGCTATAGTAAGGCATAAGGATTAAATTACACTGTAGTCAAAACTAACAGGTTCATTATGTTCTTACAAGATTCACATTGTTTGGGTAAATATAATATAATGCTAGATGCCACTCATGGCTTGTGGGACTTAGAGACTAATCAAAATAGTCAGTTCTCTTGGTTATGCTAGTCAGTTAGTATGAGTCTTGCTGGCAGCTCGGTGATGAACCTAGGGATCTCACATATCATAACTAATACGCAATGACATTAATATTGGAAGACAAGATTGCAATGATATTTGCAAGGACGACTATTAAGATAGTCAAACTGAATTGAGTCAAATTAGATATGATTTGAGTCTTGTTTTTTTTATCGTAAATGAACATGCATTTGATACGCGCAAGTACCCAAATGATCACATGTTGATGTGACATTTGCACAAGATACGAAGAGATAACGGCATGTGACATGAGATGATAATAAGATGGTAAAGTGGGGCGATGGGGCTGGCCAACCCTAGCCAGCTAGTCACTATGTGAGGCGGTGGGAGGTCAGAGATTAAGCTAACCTCCCCCCACCACCCCCCCCCCCCTCCAATTATAGGGTCGAGGGATTGAGGGATTGATTCCCTTCCAAATTTCATCTAGGTTCTCATGGGTTTTTGTCACACCCCGAACCTCAATCAAGCACGTGACACCTCAGTCATTTCACGGTCCATAAAGGAAAGTGCAAAATCCTAGGCATGTTGCCTACCTAAAACTCAACCAAAGCTAACGCTAGCAGAAAGGGGACCTGTGGCTGATTAGACTAATTTTCCCAATCAAAGGAAAACCACCAAAATGGGGAACAAGGCTAGAGATCTAGTCATCCACATCGCTCTAGTCTGACAGTGAAATCTCAACCGGATCTGACTCCTCAAGGTCTGACTCCATCTCCATTAGTCCTTCGCCAATTGGGTTCTCCCTCACCTGGGTATCAAAATATCGGGGTATCCTAAAATTGAACGATCTTATATTCATGCTTACGGCTTGGGGTTTGAAAGGTGCGAGAAATAACAATAGTGAGAACACATCTCAACAAGTTCGCCCCTTAAATCTCTCTGAGGACAATACGTACTCCTAAAACTGTCCTAAGCATGCAATAGACCCTCAAAACCATATACCAATAGCTAGGTCACAACAACAGAAGATTTCAACATGCGAATGAACTATTCAATATAAATATGCTCATGCATCAGAGTATAAGCATGCAATGATTACAAAGGCATGGTGATATCATTAACTCATTTTCATTTGACCAGCGCAAATGCGCCTTAGATCGACCCGTTCTAATCGCCTCAGGTCGTGCTTCATCTATGCTATTCACCTCAAGTGACACCTTTATCTCTCTAGTTACATCGCGTCAAATGCATCAAGGTGCACTATACCTCAACCTGCATTAAACTACACACCTCAGGTCGACACTCTTATCTCTCTGATTCCAGTGTCATATAGACATCTCAGGGCCTTCTCACATGTCCTTATTTCTCTTTCCCGTGTCATATAAGCGCATTAAGGCCCAATCACATGCTCATTTTCTTGCTTGACAAAAATCTCACATAATAACAAGACACATGCCAAAACTTCATAATGCATCACATTGTGTTTGTCCAAGCATGAGAATTCAAAGGTACGCAATTTCCAGTCAAGTAGTAAATTTCGAAATCGTTTCACATCCTTAACATGCATGGTCGTCAGCCTCCTACATCTAAACATGCCCCAATTTCATTGAATTTGACTGTCTATCGAATCCCTAAACTAAATTGGCATTTTTACCCATGATTCCTGTGAATTAACCTCCAAACTCTCATCTTTGATGTGATTACTTTGCATGTATTTATTCTTTGACTGCATACTTATTTTAATAACTGTGATTGATAGGACATATAAGCTCATCTATATAAACTCTTTAGATTTTTAGGACTCACCTTACCCAAAAAGCATATGATTGAACTTTATGGATTAGGAAATCACTTAACTTAGATACTGAAAGGGCATTGATCAATGAGTCGACGTAACTAAGTCTCCGAACTCATTTCTCTATTTTCGCATAATTGAACGATCTCTCCTAATCGCTCGATAGGTTTCCAATCATACCCTCCAAAAAATGATTAGTGGCTACTCTGATAGCATGTACACTGATCACATGTCACCCAACCACACTAAGGTTGATCTCGATTTTAAAATTCTCCCTAACGCGATTTTGTATGGGCCTGGGAGGGCCCGCACTAAGCCTCAATCATAGTACAGGCTCAGCAATCCACTAGCCCTCTCCTCTCCTCGAGAGAGGGTCACGACAGGAATATAAACCATGGAAGGATCAAATGTGATTCTAAAAATAGGGAATAAGACAAATACAAAAAATGCCAAAATGAATACTCTAGCTAACCTAAGAACTGTATTAATTAGAAGGGATGAGTAGTCATTACAGAGGAATGAAAGGGTGAACCTACCAAAATTGGATTTGAGGATCTTCTCAATTTTAGAAGTTTTGAGACAAAAGAATTTGGATAAGGCTTGAGTGGAATCTTTCCCCAATAGTGGTTGCACAATGTGTTCATCAAAGTCTACTCTAATGATGGCGGTATACTCCTCCAGGATAGATGTAATATCTAATCCTCGAAAGTCGAAGGTCAGCGTATCTGAATTTCAAAATCCCACCAAAACTTGGATGAGAGTAGGCGGATAATTGTCGCGACCCGAAATTTTTTTTCGATCAGGTGAACGGATTATCAAGTTAATTAATCAACCTAACATGGACTCTCCAAAGCCCTACCAAACGCAACTTTGATTTTTGTTTAAATGATTTTTGAATTTGGAGTCGCCACTAATTATTTTTTTGATTGGCTGGTCACACACCTGAATAAATTAACGGGAGAATTAATTTATTTCGGCGAACCAGAGATGAGTTAAGGGACTTGGTTACGCTAGATCACTCTAATGCCCTTTCGGTACCATTTTATTTCATGAAAACTCATTTGGGATATTGGGATATTGGGAAAAGTTTAGGTCAAATGGATTGGAAGGGTAAAATGGTCATTTTTCAAGACCCAGGAAGGGAAATCATCAAAAATAGGATTGTCCAGTTGAAATGGCCCGTTTCCTAATTTTGGAATTTTTGAATTTTCTGGAATTTTTCAAGGCGATTTGCCTATGAGGGGCAAAATCATCATTTCTAAAAGGATCAAAAAGGAAGACCCTCAAAAATAGGATTGGCCAGTCAAAATTGCATGTTTTCTAGTTTTTGGGATTTTTCTGGAATTTTCAAGATAATTTGCCTATAAGGGGCAAAATTTTCATTTTGAAAAGATCAAGAAGGGAAATCATCAAAAATAGGATTGGCCAGTCGAAATGGACCGTCTCCTATTTTCTAGGATTTTTATGAATTTTTTTGAATTTTTTCTTTTTGGATGAATGCAATGCATGGACATGTATAGCCATGAATTATATCTAAGTAAAAAGATGATACGCAATTCATGCAAAATTTAACTAGCCAATTAAATGACGTGACATTAACGCAACTATATGTAACATGCAAAACAATGTGCTTTAATTACATATATGACGTGACATAATGACTGGGCAAATATGACATGATAACATAATATGACTAACTATATGACTTGGCAAAAACGACATGCAAATATGATGACATCTTGATCCAATATTCCAATATTCACATGATATCAAAATAGGCAAAAACATATTCGGTGATTGAGAAATAATACCCAAAATCTTCGAAGATCACCTTTCTGAGTTTGACTTTGCAGTGAACTTGATGATCAAGCAAGGAATCCAATTCCATTGTGAGCAGGCACGCAAAAGGAGCATCCTCGTTTGTGATTTTCTTGGTCCTTCGGTCCTCTATGTGTGCCTGACCTATTGCAACAGACACGCCTTTAGATGAAAAATACTCGCGAGAGCGCACGGACTTCATGCTCTTTGAAGGAGGCATACCAACGTCGTCATAGTTTCACAAGTAAACGCGATCCTCTCCAGTAGATACCATGTGATTGCCACTCGAAGTAAAAGAAGCAGACATCTGATTTACTGACTTTGGATGCCCTCTATACTTGGAGATAATCTCTATTCCTTCTAAAATACGGAGTCTGCAATCTTCTGACGAGATCATTACTCTTCGAGAATTTTCCCAAGAAATACTGAATGTTAGTGATCTTGTTGCCAAACGTCCCTTTTGTACCTTGAACATGGATAACTGCATCTTGCTGGAGATGATTGCCCGACATCTCAAAGAAACGGCAAGTGCCTGTTATACAACCAACAATAATTCCTTTGCCATCAGGCTAGTAGTAAATGGTAGTTATTACATCTCGCGCGTCGGCCCAATCCACAACTCACCCTTCAGATATTCCCCAAATCTGAGCTTTACCATCTATAGAACCACTTATAAAGTAGTTCTCATTGAGAGGGTCAAATTGAATGCACGTCATGTAATTACTATGACGGAAGATATTCAGGCATTGATCGCAACCCACTTTCCATAGACGAACGGTATTGTCTTTGGAAGATGAAAGCAGTTTATTAGAAGAAGACCAAGCCAACTCCAGAACATCGCATGTATGGCCATGAAACTCATGCAGCGGTGACTTGTCGATCAAAAAAATCTGATCAGGCATTACAACTGAGGCGCGGTTCGACTTCTTTCCTTCGGGGTGCGACATGTCATTTTTCACCAGGCTGCAATTTTGATCTTCACAAGTATCCGCAAAACTATGAGAGGCAACTGCTGATGTGACCTGCCATACCTGGACCACGCCATCCGAACCACCGGTTGCCAAGAATTTATCATCTGGACTAAACTTCATTGTCCAGATTATGCCGTTACGAGCTTGAATTTCTTGTTCAACGTAGAGTGCCGATAACTCCATCCACCTCTTTTGTTACGTCGGGTGTTTAGCATTCTCAATCTGGGTACTTCAGGATCGGGTTTGAATGCTTCAGAAACAGACATGGTATGTTGGTTGCTGCTCTTGTTCCCAAGAAACTTCCACGACCGATTCATTCTCCTTTTACTTTCAAGAGGCGTCTGTTTGCATGCCACAGATGGATGTGAAAACCCATCTGCCCTCACATTGGCTGATTTGTTCTCCTGTTGTTGATCAAATTCATCAACCATATGAACTCCATCATTTTCCAGTCTATTCGTAGAGCATACAAAA
>JAGVVM010008038.1:0-28815 GCA_019149425.1 Psidium friedrichsthalianum | reverse complement strand
GGAGACGGGGCAACAAAAAAGAAAAAGAAAAAAACAGAAAACAAAGACGATGAAGACAAAGGATGAGATGGGATTTTGCGGATTCGAGTGGAGACAGAATCTTCCGTTCTGTTTCACGTAAGTTGTTCGTGAGATTCGATTTTGCGGATTTTTGCGGAGATAGAGTCCCGTTTTCAAATCCGATCGCGAGTGAGCGGGAAGGAGACGTTATCTCTCGGATCTTTGCTCCCGCGAATTGGGCCTCCGGCCGAAAAGCCTATTAGCTGTATTGAGCCCATCAAATTGGGCCTCAGGCCCATTTTCTGAAACGCGAGCGGTCACAGCCCATTGTGCTCACCTTTTTCAGCCCATTTTCAAGGGAACATGGCGGCTCGCCTATGAAATTGGATCATGCCTTTCGTTGAGCCCCTCTCTTCTGAATCGTTTCTTGACAGGCTTTTATCTTTTGTTCAGAAGCATATTCCGTCGTGGATCTGTCAAACAAGTCAGTTGAAAGAACTGAAGGGGAGCTTCCATGGTAGGATTGAATGTTGTTGAAGCCGTAAAACTAAAAGGAAAGATTGACCTGGTGCTGAAACTGATCCATGAGTTAACCCACTCCCCTCGCAATCTCAAGTGCTTATCGGCTTATCGCAGAATTACGCCGATAACTCAAGCTCGAGTATAACAAGCTCCAACCCTTATAAGAAAAAACATGGAAGCTCGATTAGATTCGCGAGTGCATCCATCGGAGCATTGACGAGCTCGAGCTCGGCTCGACAATATACTCGAGTGTCTCAGTTCGAAATAAGGCGAACCGAGCCCGAATTTCAATCTGGTTCGAGACTCGAGTCTACTAAATCCTAGGATTGGGCTTTCTTCAGACCAAGCTTCTTGTATCCCTAGACTCCAAGTTGAGCCTAGTCCGATCCGGCCCGCCCAACTAACCCTGGCTTCCATGACCTTGGGCCTTACATGTTCTCACTTGGACCGATATCGTGGTGCTAGCTTGGAATCCGGCAACGGAAATAGCTTGCCAAACAAATATTCTGTTGATTGACATGTAAATATAAGGACACACGAGGTCCGGTAGTGTTCGGACCAGCTTTTTAGACACCTCGACCGGTTCACTGCCTCGGACGAATCTTAAGAACACACTCCCCCATATTGGCATAGTGCATTATAAAGATTTTGTTCCAAATTGCTCTAAATGATGCTTGAACCAGGAATTTGTTGTCGGCGAGGACGTACTCTGTGTTTCACGTGCACATTTTTTTTAGCACATTCAAGTTTCGTTAGAAAAAGATCAAAATAATAATAATAATAATAAAAGCAACCTCTCAACTTTAGCGTAGTTTCTCCGATAAAAAAAAAAAGATTAGCAGTTAGCACAGTTGGTTGGGATATTAGAATTCAAGAATTATTCATTCGACTGTTCATATCTCACCAATTATGTGCAAATTGCTATGTCTCTAAAGCTGCGTATGGTAACGATTCTGATCCCAAAAACTGATTCTGATTAAAATGACTTTTTTTTATTCTGTTCCTGAATGAGTTTTTGAGAACCAGAAACGCGTTTGATAACTGCACAAAATTTATATTTCAAAAAACTGTTTCTCTTTCTAATTTTTTTTCATTTAAGTCAAATAACTATGTAGTTACTTTGTAAAATTTCATCCTAAATGAAGGCTAATTTCCAATGCACACAAAAATAATTTAAAATACATTTATTTTTTTAGCATGTTATAAATAAAACGCAAATTTTAATACATGATGTTTGAAGTTCGATTGAAGCATGGGACACGTTTCCATATTAAGGACTCATTTTTTCTTTAAATGTTGCGTTGTCCAAATACATACAAACATAACAGCCAAATAACAAATTATCCACTGAAAAAAAAAAGGACCAAATTGTCCTCCTTCATATGAAGTACGAGTCCTTCATTATCATTTTGCAACTTCTGTCCTAAATCCAAGTGGGTGTTTGGCTCCAGCTCCATGTGTAGATGGCCACATTTTATGACACACGGCTACGAGTATATATGTTGCCATCTGTATGTTGGATGCCCTCATCTTCTGCAACATTTTTTGTAGAAGAATGAAATTTAAGAAATCTAGGAATTTAGGCCCCAATTTATGAAAATGAGGTCAAATTAGCATAATATAAGCTTTTTCTATTTTTAGGAAATTTCTAAATTTTTTTGTGATTTTTAAAAAATTTCCAATTTTTTTTAAAAAATTTCCAATTTTTTTTAAAAAATTTATTTTTATTTTTATTAGGTTGAGAGAAAAGTGATGAGAAAACTGAAAAGGAAAAATGAAAGATGTGAGATTTCATTATGTTTTGTGATTGTCAAAAGTGATTCTTTTTGCAGAACCAACTTTTTTTTTGTTCTGGATTTTGCTCTAAAACTAATTCTGATTCTCTAAAACTGATTCTGTGAACAGAATCAGAATTAGAATTATTTGGGTTACCAAACATGATTCTCATTCTTTACTATTCCAAGGAACAGAATCAGAGAATGAGAATGGTTACCATACGCACCTAAATAGTTGAATCTCGATACCCGTGCCTATTGATTGTATAAAATGAAAAAAAAAAAAGCAATAAGAAAAGGGAGAAAACAAAATTGTCTTCTTTTTCTCCCTTCCACATGGCAAGAGGCAAAGTGCACTGCATGGCCAGCTTTGTGATGCTTTTGGTGGATGAGAGTGAGCTGTAACGTGGAATAAATCTGTCTTTACACAGATCAGCCATTTGATCACTTTTCATTTTGCTACACCTAGATTTCACCTTTTTAATTTTTTTTATGATCTGTCTCCCCAACAAGAAGGTCTCTTTCATAATAATAATAATAATAATAATAATAATAATAATAATAATATCGTGTTATGAGCATAGGATAACCGCGCTGCATAAATAAAGAAAAACTTGTTATATTTTGCAGGGGGATGCGAAGCACGTCGCGAGTTTAATGACCCATCAGCAAAACTCGCGCGCGCGTGCAAAAACATGTATTCTTTCACACACGTGTGTGTTATTATTATTATTATTTTTTGGATGTCCCTGTAATAAGTAATCGGGTGTTTTGAATTTGACTGTGACGACGCTTGCGGCGTTGCTTGGACGCAATAAACAAATAAATTAACGAAAGGGCCAAAAAGGAAATGACGTGTCAAAGTGGGAGCAGCTATTCGGTGAATAATTTTAGTAACGTGAGCAAGTGGGAACCTCTTATTTTATTCTCAATTGATATTTTTAGGCAGCATAGCTTTTTTCTTCAAATGCCAAAGCTAGAAACGAAGGTTTTCCGAGGCAAGATCATCCCTTCCCCCCCCCCCCCCCCCTGTTCACTCGAAAGAGAGAGACAGAGGGAAACAAAAATTTACAGCTAGATTTCTTCTTCTTTTTGCCCATGGAAGTTGGGGGTGTGCATGGTCTGGGATCCATGGTCTGCTCTCGTTCGAATAAGACCGTTAACGCCAGTTACTTATAAAAATCTAACCCTTTAATATAAACTAACAATTTACAATCTCAATCATCCAACCTAGTAAAATATATACATGATCATTGTACAACCATCACATGAATACTTATAATCCTAAAATAATGAGAAAAAAACTAAATTATGAAGAAAAACACTTCAACCAACTGAAACATGATTATGTTTCCGCATCATTTTCCTCGAATTGAAAAGAATCAATCTCAAAATGGGATTACCCTTATACTTCACTGAATTCAAATGCGAACAAAATAACAGGTTTGCACGATATAGTCAAGACAAAACACGATCGGAGACCACATTGTGAATGCGAGACGCGAGCATTGAGCGAGAAGAGATGAGTGAATGTCGAATAGAAGAAGAGAAAATTACGTTAATTAGTTCTTCAAAGTTTTTTATTTTTTTTTCTATTTATATAATTTGAGAGGTCCAATATGGTCCCATCTACTATAGAACCAAGGATTGGATCCCCCAATCACCGGTTCCATTTGTTGGGATTGGGGACCAGACCGCCTCCCTTCTGTTCTGATCAAGAAAGTGGGTTTATTCTGTTGCGTGAAAATGGACTCGATCAGTATTGATATTTAGGTAGGCAACCTTCAATCATTTTCAAAGGAGGAAACTTAGGTATCAACAACTAATTTTAAGAGTTAAAAAAAATGAGAAAATGTTACCCGCGATATTTTCGTATTAATATCCAAAAGGTTTGATGTGATTTTGATAGAATAAAGTCAACCTATGAGAGCCGCCAGCTTTATGGAAAGTAAAAGCAATAATAGTATAAGTCCACTCAAAGAAGCTTTTAATGCTTGTTAAAATTTATTATGGTTTTCTTGACTTCCAAAAAAAAAAAAAAGTCAAAGGACTCTTGACCATGGTCATCTATGCAATGAGATTCAGAGATCTTGGTAAGAAAGAAACCCTGACACTGAGATTTTGCTAAGACTCTGAAAATCTGTTTAAATCGAATTTTACTTTATACTTTTTTTTGTCTAACCTTAGTATTTCAAATCAAACACTTTGATTAATTTTTTTAAAAATCCGAAACTCTTGAAACTTTTGCGATACCTCAATGCCGACACATGGACTTGTGCTAACCTTTTTTTATTTTCACAATATTTTGGAATCCAAATAATGTTTTATATTTTTGTCGTCAAAGTAAAAGGGTGAACAACATATCCTTCTTTCCCATGCAAATTTAACGTTCGCTTTCCAATAAATCAATCTCCATTGCTCTTAGCCGTTAGGGCAACGTGTTTAAAATGTCAAAGCGAATGGTGCACATGATAACACTTCTATAAGTGAATTTTTGCTCCGAAAGTACTTTTGGAGCAGAAATCCGTTTGATAATGTAACTTCTGAAGTAATTGTTTGGTACAAATATTTACTTCTGGAAGAATTTCTACTTCTGAAGTTGTTTTTTCTCCAAATTTGAGAAGTTAAAGAAAATTTGCTTTTCAACTCAAAAAGTATTTCTTTGACCAAAAAAAATATTTCAAGAAATTTTTCTCGCCTCACCATTTTTTTGACTAGCTGCCTCCACTGACCTCTGCAACCACCCACCACAGACCATCATCCACCGCCGCCGTGACCACCACTGCCCCATGGTGCCAATCGCCGACCACCACCAACTGCTGCCCATCACTAAACAACATCAGCCGTCGACCACTGCTGCCCACTGCCGACTTCCTCTCATCGCTGCCTACAACTATCGCCACCCGCCGATGACCACCGTCGCCAACCACTGTCCATCATTGCCCTTGACCATTGCCACCCATCGATCATCGCTATCGTTAGCCGCTGCCGACCACCGCAAAACCACTGCTGCCGCCGACCACTACAACTCGCCACTAACTATCGCCTCTCGCTGCCAACTGTTGAGCGTCTCGTCACTTGCCGTAGGGGTAAGCATGGGTCGGGTCCAAACCTAGACCCTAAAACCGACCCTCTTATAACCAGCTCCTAATTTTTGAAACCGAGATTCAATACTATTTTTCTTGAAACTTATTTTGGAACCGACCCTGTTTTTCAATCCGATTCCAGGGTCTATTCGATTTCTTTATTTTTTAGCCATCCCCAAAATAAAACAAATCTAACGGTTTCAAGGTCTACATAGTTGTCATGTTTTTAGTCATCCTTAAAAGAAAATAAAGCCAACAATGCAAAAAATATATTCACTTCACTTAAGCTGCGGTAAAGACTAGGCGACACCCCTAGAAGTGAGTGTGCTGCGAGCACACGAGGTAAAGCTGTGGCAAAGACTTAATCACTTCACTTAGGATTTTTTTAATTATAAAAATAGCATGTAAAATCTGTTTTATAAACCGATCCGGGTGGATTTTTACCTAGACTCGGTTCTCAAAAATTGCAACCGGTTCCTGGACAGGTTTGAACGGAAATCGATTTCCGACCTTATTTTTGAGGTGATCCGATCTGGGTACCGAATAAACTTGGTTTGGTTGCACACCCCTAACTTGCCACCTCAATCAACCATCGGCCTTCGCTAGCCATTGCCATCTCTGGCCGCCGGAGTAAAAAATAAATAATATTTTTTATTTTAAAAAGTAAATAATAGTTTTTAATAATGAAATTTATTTTTTTAAAAAATGTTTAAAAATGAAGTAGAAATTTTTTGGTTGCCGATAATAATTTTTTTTATAGAATATTTTGTATTAAATAATGTTTCAGAAGTAAAAATTTTCAACTGTTATCAAACGAATTTCTCTGGTCAGAAATCAACTTCTAGAGTAGAAATGAAAAATCAACTTCTGAAGTAGAAATAGAAAAATAAGCTTCTAATCAGAAGTTGATTTCTGAAGCAAAAATGCTACCATGCGCATCCTAAATGGACTCGACGAAAGATTAGGTTTTGCCACACTTCTCTTGTATATGATAGAAATGGTCGAACAATCGAGAATGAAAACGAGCATCTAGATATGTCCAGCCATGATCGAGCATTCGAGGAGAATCTATCACGAGCTAAATGAATTCAAGATCGATTGGAGGATTGTCATCAACCCTATCATTATTCCTCATGCAAAAGAATAAAGAAAGAACTTCGCCAGCCTGAGCTCTCCTCTCAAATCGCGCGGCAAAAAAATCGAATTTTTTTTTTAAAATGGTTTGAACCCTGGAAAGAAAGGCAAGGACCCAAAGCCGCGGCAAGAAAAGCGAAAAGCCAAGGCGAACAAAGCAAAGATATTCCTCTCCGCCTCCAATTCCACGCATTTCCACATCATCCCATTCGCCGATCGGACAATTCTCTTCCGATTCCCTGTCGTCCACCGTTGCTTTCCAATCTCAAGATTCTTGCCGGCCGACATCTTTCCGCTGATGTCTTGATCGCTTTCTTCAAGCCAAGAATCTCGCACACCCCCCCGCGCTCCTCAAAGATCAGAGAAGTTCGCCAGCCCATCATCCCATCTCTCTTGCTAAGAAAGATTCTCACCCCTTTCCTTTTGCGACACACCATCTCTCTTTTAACGATGCTCAATCCCCATCCCCCCTTTCCCTTCCGTTCTTTTGTTCTCTCCCCACCCACCCCTGTTCCCTTTCCCCACCTCCCCTGTTGGCTCCTGCTCTGTTCATGTTCCGGCGGCTTTCTGTACATATTTTGCGGTTCCCAACATGACTCCTCCTCCTTCTTCGCGCGTCAACCATCTTTCTCACCCTTGTATTTACGGTACGCAACATGGCCCTGTTTTTGGTACTTCATGGTCGAATGATTATCGCCGCTTACTTGTTTGATGAAATGTCTAAACTGATCGAACGGCTCATGTGGGTTTCCTTTTTCATCCCTTACATGGTTTTGGTTTTCCCCCATCTCTTATATGGGTTCTCTGTAGCTACTTGCTAGCTAGATGACTATTCTCTTTTACATTGGTGTACCGCAATATCTTTTATTCATAGTTGGGGTTTATTGGTCGAGTTTTTATGTTAAGCAGGGGACTTTGTGTCCTCGTACGCAGAGAGAAATCTCGTTTTATGAAATGGCTGGGGAAACTCTTTAAGAGTGCGTCTGGGCGAGGAGGGGCTAGTCGTTATCCACAGTATCTAGGCGACGAAGACATGGTTTGGCACGCACCTGCTAGATCTGTGGTAAACTCCCTGTTATTCTTATCATCATTGCCACTGTTTATTGGCAAAATATTCATCCTGTACATTACTCACCGTTTACCACCACTGGCTTTCTCGAATGCTGTGCAGTTTATTGTATTTCACTTTTGATTTCAGTAATCCCTTTCTTATTGTTGATGACATCATCAGGATGATCACTCTAGAGGTGAGGAGGAAAAAGAGGACCTTGACAGAGCAATTGCACATTTCTTTGGCTGAAGATAGGAGGCGGCAAAATGGTAGATTTTACTTTCATATTTTGGTCCCAGGCTATTAAATAATTCTCTCTATCTCCCTCCAAAAAGTAGTGTCTAACCATGTGGTGAATTTGCCAGGGTGTAGGTGGCGGACAGACAACGATGGAAACATTCCTAGGGAGCTTGATGATAGTCTAAATGCACCTTCATGTCCTCCGCCCTCCTATGCAATATTATCCAAGAAGAGGATATAGGTAATTTGCAGTCAAAAGTGTGTTTTTTGATAGACTAAGGTCACTAAATGTTCCAAGATTGCTGTCTAAAGTATTGAAAGGTTTTTTTCTTGCCCTCATGATCAGGTTGGAAAATTTTGCAAAATTGACTAAAGTGTTGACAATGTCAGATTTACTCTGACATTTGTTCTCATGAAACTAGAAGAAAATTTTCCAGCGTACTTGTGTCCATACTTCATTGATTGTGATTGGACGAACATTGGATTTGCCAAATAGCATGTGAAGTTGATTTTGGGAACCCAGAACATTATGCATTATTGAATTTAACCAAGTTGTCATTATGGACAGAGAGCCTCAAGTTTATTCTGTTACGAAGAGTTAAAATCAAATCTGCAGATATTGTGCACTATTGTCCTGTGGACTTGAAATGTCCTTGAGATCACTTCATGAATTGACTTTGTTCTACGGGTACAGAGTATGCGGTGGCTGCAAGCGTGAAATAGGCTATGGCAACTATTTGGGATGTATGGGAACTTTCTTCCATCCAGAATCTTTTGCTGTCGTGCTTGCGGGTACACCATTACAGAATACGAGGTAAGTAGCTCATCTTAAAATATCTTTTCTTACCTCTTTTTGTTTAAGATTTACCTTCAAGCTATTTACAGTTGACAACAATACAACATCAATATGAACATCACCTTTATTCCCAAACCATTGGGGTCGGCGATCGATGAATCCGAAGAGAAAAGCATAAAATATACTAAATAAAAGTAAAGATAGGGATTATAAAAAAAAAGGCTAAACAAGGCAATCTAGAATATAGGAAATCCCTCCATCTATAATGCGAATCCTCTACTTCGTCCTAAGACAAACCGTACGCTAATCTATTTCTCACTCCAACAAATTTTGTTTTACTACCTTCCCCCAATCAAGTTTCGGCCAACCTTTTCCTCTCTTTATATCATGTTCGCGGTAACAACTTTCGTTTTTACCGGGGTATCTAGTGGTCTTAGAAGAATATGTCCAAGCCATCTCAATCTATATTCTTTCATCTTCTCTGCTACTGGTCCTCTTTGTCGAATATCGTTATTTCTTATCCTATCCATCCTTGTATGACCACACATCCACCTTAATATTCTTATTTCGGCTACTCCCATTTCATGCTTATGTTGCTTCTGTACTAGCCAACATTCAGCTCCGTATAGCATTGTATTTTATTGCTGTTTTATAAAATTTTTCTTTTAGCCTATGAGGGATTTTGCGATCACACAAAAACCTTGATGCATTGCGCCATTCATCCCGACAATAATACATGTGAATATTCAGTATTTCTTTTGTCGATCTGGCACTGTCAACTTTGAGATAGATATGTCTCATTCTGGAACTTCTATCTGATAGCTCTTACAAGTCCTTTTTTTCTGTTGATTGAAGTTTTCATTGTCAGGAAGGGATCCTTATCACCATCTTGCTTCAAGAGTTGACACATCCAAAATGTGAAGTTTGCCATCAATTTGTAAGAACATCTACCACATCTTACCCGACAAATATTTTTGCTGTTTTACATTTCTTAAAAGACATTGTTACTAAGCTTACGACACTTATATGCTTTTCAAGTATTACATCACTGCAACAGCCATCCTTTTAACGCAAAATGCTGATTTCCTGTGTGTGGTCATGTTGGTAGCTTAAAAAAAAAAGTCCTACTCATCACTGAAGTAGCTCAAGTTGAACTGCTCTACGATATTAAGAGATTTCTTTTAACCTTTGAAATAGACATAGTGAAAATGGAGGGAGTGATTCACTCAAAAGTATTTGCTTATTGAGCTTTCTGTGTCTATAGGCCTGGGATTTGTTAAAAATTCATTCTATGAAGTGAGAGAAGCTGATTCCCAGTTGTTCTTGTTTACTATGTTTATGCAATTTCAAGAGTGTATAGCATTAAGGTAATTTAAAATCTTTTACATGTTGATTCTATTGTAAGCTTCTATTTCAATTTGCAGATCCCAACAAATGGAGCCGGTTTTGATTGAGTATAGATGCCATCCTTTCTGGTCCCAGAAGTACTGTCCGTCGCATGAGCATGACAACACAGCCAGATGTTGTAGTTGTGAGCGTTTGGAGGTACCGGTCTAGGCTAGCACAAGTAAATGAAATGTGAATAATGACACAAATGGTCTTTGAACTTTTATCTAATGTGCAATATAATTCTTGAATTTTATTTTAAAATTTTTTTTTAAAAATTCAAGAATTATATTGCACATTAGATAAAAGTTCAAAGACCATTTGTGTCATTATTCACATTTCATTTACTGTGCTAGCCTAGACCGGTACCTCCAAACGCTCACAACTACAACATCTGGCTGTGTTGTCATGCTCATGCGACGGACAGTACTTTCTGGGACCAGAAAGGATGGCATCTATACTCAATCAAACCGGCTCCATTTGTTGGGATCTGCAAATTGAAATAGAAGCTTACAATAGAATCAACATGTAAAAGATTTAAATTACCTTAATGCTATACACTCTTGAAATTGCATAAACATAGTAAACAAGAACAACCTGGGAATCAGCTTCTCTCACTTCAATAGAATGAATTTTTAACAAATCCCAGGCCTATAGACACAGAAAGCTCAATAAGCAATATACTTTTGAGTGAATCACTCCCTACATTTTCACTATGTCTATTTCAAAGGTTAAAAGAAATCTCTTAATATCGTAGAGCAGTTTCAACTTGAGCTACTTCAGTGATGAGTAGGACTTTTTTTTTTAAGCTACCAACATGACCACACACAGGAAATCAGCATTTTGCGTAAAAGGATGGCTGTTGCAGTGATGTAATACTTGAAAAGCAATAAGTGTCGTAAGCTTAGTAACAATGTCTTTAAGAAATGTAAACAGCAAAAATATTTGTCGGGTAAGATGTGGTAGATTGTTCTTACAAATTGATGGCAAACTTCACATTTTGGATGTGTCAACTCCTTGAAGCAAGACTGGTGATAAGGATCCTTCCTGACAATGAAAACTTCAATCAACAGAAAAAAGGACTTGTAAGAGCTATCAGATAGAAGTTCCAGAATGAGACATATCTATCTCAAAGTTGACAGTGCCAGATCGACAAAGAAATACTGAATATTCACATGTATTATTGTCGGGATGAATGGCGCAATGCATCAAGGTTTTTGTGTGATCGCAAAATCCCTCATAGGCTAAAAGAAAAATTTTATAAAACAGCAATAAATTACAATGCTATACGGAGCTGAATGTTGGCTAGTACAGAAGCAACATAAGCATGAAATGGGAGTAGCCGAAATAAGAATATTAAGGTGGATGTGTGGTCATACAAGGATGGATAGGATAAGAAATAACGATATTCGACAAAGAGGACCAGTAGCAGAGAAGATGAAAGAATATAGATTGAGATGGCTTGGACATATTCTTCTAAGACCACTAGATACCCCGGTAAAAACGAAAGTTTGTTACCGCGAACATGATATAAAGAGAGGAAAAGGTTGGCCGCCGAAACTTGATTGGGGAAGGTAGTAAAACAAAATTTGTTGGAGTGAGAAATAGATTAGCGTACGGTTTGTCTTAGGACGAAGTAGAGGATTCGCATTATAGATGGAGGGATTTCCTATATTCTAGATTGCCTTGTTTAGCCTTTTTTTTTATAATCCACTATACTTTACTTTTATTTTAGTATATTTTATGCTTTTCTCTTCGGATTCATCGATCGCCGACCCCAACTGGTTTGGGATAAAGGTGATGTTCATATTGATGTTGTATTGTTGTCAACTGTAAATAGCTTGAAGGTAAATCTAAACAAAAGAGGTAAGAAAAGATATTTTAAGAGGAGCTACTTACCGCGTATCTGTAATGGCGGTACCCGCAAGCACGACAGCAAAAGCATTCTGGATGGAAGAAAGTTCCCATACATCCCAAATAGTTGCCATAGCCTATTTCACGCTTGCAGCCACCGCATACTCTGTACCCGTAGAACAAAGTCAATCATGAAGTGATCTCAAGACATTCAAGTCCACAGGACAATAGTGCACAATATCTGCAGATTTGATTTTTAACTCTTCGTAACAGAATAAACTTGAGGCTCTCTGTCCATAATGACAACTTGGTTAAATTCAATAATGGCATAATGTTCTGGTTTACCAAAATCAACTTTCACATGCTATTTGGCAAATCCAATGTTCGTCCAATCACAATCAATGAAGTATGGACACCAAGTACGCTGAAAATTTTCTTCTAGTTCATGAGAACAAATGTTCAGAGTAAAATCTGACATTGTCAACACTTTAGTCAATTTTGCAAAATTTTCCAACCTGATCATGAGGGCAAGAAAAAACCTTTCAATACTTTAGACAGCAATCTTGGAACATTTAGTGACCTTAGTCTATCAAAACACACTTTTGACTGCAAATTACCTATATCCTCTTCTTGGATAATATTGCATAGGAGGGCGAGGACATGAAGGTGCATTTAGACTATCATCAAGCTCCCTAGGAATGTTTCCATCGTTGTCTGTCCGCCACCTACACCCTGGCAAATTCACCACATGGTTAGACACTACTTTTTGGAGGGAGATAGAGAGAATTATTTAATAGCCTGGGACCAAAATATGAAAGTAAAATCTACCATTTTGCCGCCTCCTATCTTCAGCCAAAGAAATTGCAATTGCTCTGTCAAGGTCCTCTTTTTCCTCCTCACCTCTAGAGTGATCATCCTGATGATGTCATCAACAATAAGAAAGGGATTACTGAAATCAAAAGTGAAATACAATAAACTGCACAGCATTCGAGAAAGCCAGTGGTGGTAAACGGTGAGTAATGTACAGGATGAATATTTTGCCAATAAACAGTGGCAATGATGATAAAATAACAGGGAGTTTACCACAGATCTAGCAGGTGCGTGCCAAACCATGTCTTCGTCGCCTAGATACTGTGGATAACGACTAGCCCCTCCTCGCCCAGACGCACTCTTAAAGAGTTTCCCCAGCCATTTCATAAAACGAGATTTCTCTCTGCGTACGAGGACACAAAGTCCCCTGCTTAACATAAAAACTCGACCAATAAACCCCAACTATGAATAAAAGATATTGCGGTACACCAATGTAAAAGAGAATAGTCATCTAGCTAGCAAGTAGCTACAGAGAACCCATATAAGAGATGGGGGAAACCAAAACCATGTAAGGGATGAAAAAGTAAAAACCACATGAGCCGTTCGATCAGTTTAGACATTTCATCAAACAAGTAAGCGGCGATAATCATTCGACCATGAAGTACCAAAAACAGGGCCATGTTGCGTACCGTAAATACAAGGGTGAGAAAGATGGTTGACGCGCGAAGAAGGAGGAGGAGTCATGTTGGGAACCGCAAAATATGTACAGAAAGCCGCCGGAACATGAACAGAGCAGGAGCCAACAGGGGAGGTGGGGAAAGGGAACAGGTGGGTGGGGGGAGAGAACAAAAGAACGGAAGGGAAAGGGGGGATGGGGATTGAGCATCGTTAAAAGAGAGATGGTGTGTCGCAAAAGGAAAGGGGTGAGAATCTTTCTTAGCAAGAGAGATGGGATGAGATGGGCTGGCGAACTTCTCTGATCTTTGAGGAGCGCGGGGGGGTGTGCGAGATTCTTGGCTTGAAGAAAGCGATCAAGACATCAGCGGAAAGATGTCGGCCGGCAAGAATCTTGAGATTGGAAAGCAACGGTGGACGACAGGGAATCGGAAGAGAATTGTCCGATCGGCGAATGGGATGATGTGGAAATGCGTGGAATTGGAGGCGGAGAGGAATATCTTTGCTTTGTTCGCCTTGGCTTTTCGCTTTTCTTGCCGCGGCTTTGGGTCCTTGCCTTTCTTTCCAGGGTTCAAACCATTTTAAAAAAAAAAATTCGATTTTTTTGCGCGCGCGATTTGAGAGGAGAGCTCAGGCTGGCGAAGTTCTTTCTTTATTCTTTTGCATGAGGAATAATGATAGGGTTGATGACAATCCTCCAATCGATCTTGAATTCATTTAGCTCGTGATAGATTCTCCTCGAATGCTCGATCATGGCTGGACATATCTAGATGCTCGTTTTCATTCTTCGATTGTTCGACCATTTCTATCATATACAAGAGAAGTGTGGCAAAACCTAATCTTTCGTCGAGTCCATTTAGGATGCGCATGGTAGCATTTTTGCTTCAGAAATCAACTTCTGATTAGAAGCTTATTTTTCTATTTCTACTTCAGAAGTTGATTTTTCATTTCTACTCTAGAAGTTGATTTCTGACCAGAGAAATTCGTTTGATAACAGTTGAAAATTTTTACTTCTGAAACATTATTAATACAAAATATTCTATAAAAAAAAATTATTATCGGCAACCAAAAAATTTCTACTTCATTTTTAAACATTTTTTAAAAAAATAAATTTTATTATTAAAACTATTATTTACTTTTTAAAATAAAAAATATTATTTATTTTTTACTCCGGCGGCCAGAGATGGCAATGGCTAGCGAAGGCCGATGGTTGATTGAGGTGGCAAGTTAGGGGTGTGCAACCAAACCAAGTTTATTCGGTACCCAGATCGGATCACCTCAAAAATAAGGTCGGAAATCGATTTCCGTTCAAACCTGTCCAGGAACCGGTTGCAATTTTTGAGAACCGAGTCTAGGTAAAAATCCACCCGGATCGGTTTATAAAACAGATTTTACATGCTGTTTTTATAATTAAAAAAATCCTAAGTGAAGTGATTAAGTCTTTGCCACAGCTTTACCTCGTGTACTCGCAGCACACTCACTTCTAGGGGTGTCGCCTAGTCTTTACCGCAGCTTAAGTGAAGTGAATATATTTTTTGCATTGTTGGCTTTATTTTCTTTTAAGGATGACTAAAAACATGACAACTAGGTAGACCTTGAAACCGTTAGATTTGTTTTATTTTGGGGATGACTAAAAAAAAGAAATCGAATAGACCCTGGAATCGGATTGAAAAACAGGGTCGGTTCCAAAATAAGTTTCAAGAAAAATAGTATTGAATCTCGGTTTCAAAAATTAGGAGCTGGTTATAAGAGGGACGGTTTTAGGGTCTAGGTTTGGACCCGACCCATGCTTACCCCTACGGCAAGTGACGAGACGCTCAACAGTTGGCAGCGAGGGCGATAGTTAGTGGCGAGCTGTAGTGGTCGGCGGCAGCAGTGGTTTTGCGGTGGTCGGCAGCGGCTGACGATAGCGATGATCGATGGGTGGCGATGGTCAAGGGCAATGATGGGCAGTGGTTGGCGACGGTGGTCATCGACGGGTGGCGATAGTTGTAGGCAGCGATGAGAGGAAGTCGGCAGTGGGCAGCAGTGGTCGACGACTGATGGATTTAGTGATGGGCAGCAGTTAGTGGTGGTCGGCGATTGGCACCATGGGGCAGTGGTGGTCACGGGCGGCGGTGGATGATGGTCTGTGGTGGGTGGTTGCAGAGGTCAGTGGAGGCAGCTAGTCAAAAAAATGGTGAGGCGAGAAAATTTCTTGAAATATTTTTTTTTGTCAAAGAAATACTTTTTGAGTTGAGAAGCAAATTTTCTTTAACTTCTCAAATTGGAGAAAAAAACAACTTCAGAAGTAGAAATTCTTCCAGAAGTAAATATTTGTACCAAACAATTACTTCAGAAGTTACATTATCAAACGGATTTCTGCTCCAAAAGTACTTTCGGAGCAAAAATTCACTTTTAGAAGTGTGATCATGTGCACCATTCGCTTTGACATTTTAAACACGTTGCCCTAACGGCTAAGAGCAATGGAGATTGATTTATGGAAAGCGAACGTTAAATTTGCATGGGAAAGAAGGATATGTTGTTCACCCTTTTACTTTGACGACAAAATATAAAACATTATTTGGATTCCAAAATATTGTGAAAATAAAAAAAGGTTAGCACAAGTCCATGTGTCGGCATTGAGGTATCGCAAAAGTTTCAAGAGTTTCGGATTTTAAAAAAATTAATCAAAGTGTTTGATTTGAAATACTAAGGTTAGACAAAAAAAAGTATAAAGTAAAATTCGATTTAAACAGATTTTCAGAGTCTTAGCAAAATCTCAGTGTCAGGGTTTCTTTCTTACCAAGATCTCTGAATCTCATTGCATAGATGACCATGGTCAAGAGTCCTTTGACTTTTTTTTTTTTTTGGAAGTCAAGAAAACCATAATAAATTTTAACAAGCATTAAAAGCTTCTTTGAGTGGACTTATACTATTATTGCATTTACTTTCCATAAAGCTGGCGGCTCTCATAGGTTGACTTTATTCTATCAAAATCACATCAAACCTTTTGGATATTAATACGAAAATATCGCGGGTAACATTTTCTCATTTTTTTTAACTCTTAAAATTAGTTGTTGATACCTAAGTTTCCTCCTTTGAAAATGATTGAAGGTTGCCTACCTAAATATCAATACTGATCGAGTCCATTTTCACGCAACAGAATAAACCCACTTTCTTGATCAGAACAGAAGGGAGGCGGTCTGGTCCCCAATCCCAACAAATGGAACCGGTGATTGGGGGATCCAATCCTTGGTTCTATAGTAGATGGGACCATATTGGACCTCTCAAATTATATATATAGAAAAAAAATTAAAAACTTTGAAGAACTAATTAACATAATTTTCTCTTCTTCTATTCGACATTCACTCATCTCTTCTTGCTCAATGCTCGCGTCTCGCATTCACAATGTGGCGTCCGATCGTGTTTTGTCTTGACTATATCGTGCAAACCTGTTATTTTGTTCGCATTTGAATTCAGTGAAGTATAAGTGTAATCCCATTTTGAGATTGATTCTTTTCAATTCGAGAAAAATAATGCGGAAACATAATCATGTTTCAGTTGGTTGAAGTGTTTTTCTTCATAATTTAGTTTTTTTCTCATTATTTTAGGATTATAAGTATTCATGTGATGGTTGTACAATGATCATGTACATATTTTACTAGGTTGGATGATTGAGATTGTAAATTGTTAGTTTATATCAAAGGGTTAAATTTTTATAAGTAACTGGCGTTAACGGTCTTATTCGAACGAGAGCAGACCATGGATCCCAAACCATGCACACCCCCAATTTTCATGGGCAAAAATGAAGAAGAAATCTAGCTGTAAATTTTTGTTTCCCTCTGTCCCTCTCTTTCGAGTGAACGGGGGGGGGGGGGGAAGAGGGGAGGAGGAGGAGGAGGAGGAGAATGATCTTGTTCGGAAAACCTTCGTTTCTAGCTTTGGCATTTGAAGAAAAACGTTATGCTGCCTAGAAATATCAATTGAGAACAAAATATGAGGTTCCCACTTGCTCACGTTACTAAAATTATTCACGAATAGCTGCTCCCACTTTGACACGTCATTTCCTTTTTGGCCCTTTCGTTAATTTATTTGTTTATTGCGTCCAAGCAACGCCGTAAGCGCCGTCTCAGTCAAATTCAAAACACCCGATTACTTATTACAGGGACATCCAAAAAATAATAATAATAACACACACGTGTGTGAAAGAATACATGTTTTTGCGCGCGCGCGCGAGAGTTTTGCTGATGGGTCATTAAACTCGCGACGTGCTTCGCATCCCCTGCAAAATATAACAAGTTTTTCTTTATTTATGCAGCGCGGTTATCCTATGCTCATAACACGATATTATTATTATTATTATTATTATGAAAGAGACCTTCTTGTTGGGGAGACAGATCATAAAAAAAAATTAAAAAGGTGAAATCTAGGTGTAGCAAAATGAAAAGTGATCAAATGGCTGATCTGTGCAAAGACAGATTTATTCCACGTTACAGCTCACTCTCATCCACCAAAAGCATCACAAAGCTGGCCATGCAGTGCACTTTGCCTCTTGCCATGTGGAAGGGAGAAAAAAGAAGACAATTTTGTTTTCTCCCTTTTCTTATTGCTTTTTTTTTTTTTCATTTTATACAATCAATAGGCACGGGTATCGAGATTCAACTATTTAGAGACATAGTAATTTGCACATAATTGGTGAGATATGAACGGTCAAATGAATAATTCTTGAATTCTAATATCCCAACTAACTGTGCTAACTGCTAATCTTTTTTTTTTTTTTGGTCGGAGAAACTACGCTAAAGTTGAGAGGTTGCTTTTATTATTATTATTATTATTATATATTATTATTATTATCTTTTTCTAACGAAACTTGAATGTGCTAAAAAAAAAATGTGCACACGAAACACGGACTACGTCCTCGCCGACAACGAATTCCGGTTCAAGCATCATTTAGAGCAATTTGGAACAAAATCTTATAATGCACTATGCAATATGGGGGATTGTGTTCTTAAGATTCGTCCGAGGCAAGTGAACCGGTCGAGGTGTCTAAAAAGCTGGTCCGATCACTACCGGAACTCGTGCGTCCTTATATTTACATTGTCAATCAACAGAATATTTGTTTGGCAAGCTATTTCCGTTGCCGGATTCCAAGCTAGCACCACGATATCGGTCAAGTGAGAACATGTAAGGCCAAGGTCATGGAAGCCAGGGTTAGTTGGGCGGGCCGGGTCGGACTAGGCTCAACTTGGAGTCTAGGGATACAAGAAGCTTTGGTCTGAAGAAAGCCCAATCCTAGGATTTAGTAGACTCGAGTCTCGAACCAGATTGAAATTCGGGCTCGGTTCGCCTTTTTCGAACTGAGACACTCGAGTATATTGTCGAGCCGAGCTCGAGCTCGTCAATGCTCCGGTGGATGCACTCGCGAATCTAATCGAGCGTCCATGTTTTTTCTTATAAGGTTGGAGCTTGTTATACTCGAGCTTGAGTTCTCGGCGTAGTTCTGCGATAAGCACTTGAGATTGCGAGGGGAGTGGGTTAACTCATGGATCAGTTTCAGCACCAGGTCAATCTTTCCTTTTAGTTTTACGGCTTCAACAACATTCAATCCTACATGGAAGCTCCCCTTCAGTTCTTTCAACTGACTTGTTTGACAGATCCACGACAGAAATATGCTTCCGACAAAAAGAGAAAAGCCTGTCAAGAAACGATTCAGAAGAGAGGGGCTCAACGAAAGGCATGATCCAATTTCATAGGCGAGCCGCCATGTTCCCTTGAAAATGGGCTGAAAAAGGTGAGCACGATGGGGCTGTGACCGCTCGCGTTTCAGAAAAGGGCCTGAGGCCCAATATGATGGGCTCAAACAAGCTATGGGCTTTTCGGCGGGAGGCCCAATTCGCGGGAGCAAAGATCCGAGAGATAACGTCTCCTTCCCGCTCACTCGCGATCGGATTTGAAAAAACGGGGAGTCTATCTCCGCAAAAATCCGCAAAATCTAATCTCATGAACAACTTACGAGAAAACAGAACGGAAGATTCTGTCTCCACTCGAATCCGCAAAATCCCATCTCATCCTTTGTCTCATCGTCTTTGTTTTCTGTTTTTTTCTCTTTCTTTTTTGTTGCCCCGTCTCTGTTCTTTCGGCAAATTTGCTGGCTTCACTTCTCATGGACAGTCCCAAGGACGAGCAGGGCCGCCACCGCGGCGGGAATATTCGGCAGCCCCTCAGCACCAGGTTTTGGTTTAAACTCCCTTCTAGCATTCTGATGATCTCTCTGGGTTCGTTCTTCTCGGGTTTTAGTCGGCTCGGACGTTGGCTGCGTTTGGAAACACTTGGGGGAAAGTCTTTGGAAAATGCAAATGACTTTGAGTTGAAAGAGTTTTCTAAAATGCAAATTGTGTTTGGTAAGTCGTAACTTAAAAGTCCATTGAAAAATAACTTTGTGTAAAATAGCGTTTGGAAAAATTATACTTGCAAGGCACTTTTTATTTTTTATTAAAAAAATGTTGAAACCCTTCACCAAGTCCGAGGACCGACAGGCGGCCGCCGGTGACCCAGATTTGGCGCTGGCAGTCACCGTCTGAGTCAAATGACCTCAAGTAGCCCCCGGCGACCATCGACGAGGGCCACCTGGGGTCGAGCAACCCCGACGACGGTTGCAAACCCATGTGAGGGCCGCCGGCGACCTAGATCTGAGGCGCGCAGGCCCTCATCTGAGGCTAAACGACCGCAGACAGCCCCCGACGAGGGTCGCGAACCCATGTGAGGTTCGCCAATGACCAGATCTGACGCCACACCTCAGGTATCCCCGGCGACCACCAGCGAGAGTTGCCTTGCTTGGGTTTCGCGCGAGTTGCGCAACAGGTGGCCCTCGCGTGGGTCGCGTGGCCCTCGTGGCAGTCACGCGAGCCGTCGTCGCGCAACGACCGCCGCGAGGGGCCACACGCTCACCTGGGTTTCTCGTGGGTCGCGCAATAGGCAGCCCTCGTGTGGGTTGCGTGGCCCTTTGCAGCGATCGTGCGAGCCGTCGCTGGTTTGCGCGATCTCAGGCGGCCCTTGCTTGGGGTCGCATGGCCCTTACGACGTCGTGCGAGCCTAGGTCCCCTCCGGTCGGTTGCCGTCCCCTCATAGCCAGCTGGCCTAGGTGTAAGTGAAGAAGATGATGAACAGTGACAGACGACGCCAAAACCGAAAATCAGAAAATAGATGAGGGTAGTTTCGGAAGAAATTTTTTTACTTATTCAGTACTGTACTTACGAGAATGCTGAAAAAATTTACCGAACACCAAATTTTAGTCAAAGGGCTTTGGATGCGCAAAGTGGCTTGGGAAAGCCAATTCCAAACGCACCCCGTTATCCGACTCGGGCACTGCGGTCTTCTGGATGCCTTCCTGAATGGCTTTTGATATATGCAGGAATCCCCCTTCTTCGGTTACTTCAGCAATCTCTGTCTTCTGAATTCCGTGGAGTCTTGCTTACAAGCCGGCAATCCCGCCCCAAGGAAGCGGCCCCGGCGGTTGGCGATGGCAAACTGCTGTCGGGTTCGACATGGGCAGAACAAGCTAAGGAAGAGCATCACTTCAGTCCGCATGATGCTGTTCAAAGATTTAACATCTCTCCTGATGTATACCCATGTTGGCATCATCAGACGAGTTTTTTTCATAGCCAGGCATCTGCGGTTTTTTCACAGTATTGTTTCGCGATTGTAGGAATACACCGACAGGCTTGACGTTATTGACTGATTCTGTCGTATTTATATCTTGATCAGTATTGAAATGCGGAATTTGGAAGTAAAAAAAATTACCTCTGATGATTATGACTCGCTTTCAATCATCATAATCATCTCTCATCAGAGAATTCATGTGCTAGGATAAGCTATTATCAATGCAGGAAGCGCAACCTCCACCACAATGCTACTCGCCGGCATCTCAACTTTGATGTTGAAATGCCCTGCCACAGTTACATTCCTGGGAGCCACGATTCTGACGCAAGCCACAATCATGCGGGGTATGGTTGGGGAGTACCTCCTCCTAGCCTCCTGAACTTGGGCCATTTGCTTTTGAGCAATGGCGGACCGCAAGAATCCAGTAGTTGGCAACAAATCATCGGTCAGTCTAAATGGCCGACCTGTTTACTATGAGTCGCTGCACCTCTTGTTTCTTCCTAGATTTGACATATCGATTTCCATGGATTCAGGTGCAAGCAACATGCCATTCCAGTACCCATGTGATCAAAAGAAGCTGATTCAGATGCCAGAGGACTGGAAAAGTAGCTTTGTTTTCAGCAGTCCAACTGGGAAGTTTCCGATCTTGTTGTCTATGGACAAATGGAGATGGAGCGACTAACACTCGGAAATGTTCGAGCAGCGAAAACGGTTCTACATCACAAGATCAAGAGACGGTGGCAGAACCAAACTCGGTCACTCCTAGGAGGGGGAGCAAGTATACATATTACTGTTTGTACACCATAATGACATCCTAGTTGCTGAACTAGTTTCATTCATTTATTCTTGGTTTGATCTAGGAGGAAAGCAGAAGCCATAGAGAATGGAGGCTGCAAAAGATGCAATTGCAGGAGATCCAAATGCTTGAAACTGTAAGCAGTACCGTGGTTTGCCAGGTTTTTTTGTGCTTCTTGTTCTGTCCAGTTTTTGTGTATCAAAAGTTTTGATTTTGGGCGTGCTGAGTGATGCTAGTTGCTGTGTTATGCAGTTCCCAACTAGCAGAACAGCCTGTCTACTTAGATATAGATGGCTAATTCGCTGTTTTTTGTTTATGTCCTTGATCGGAACGATGAGCAGGTTCTGACATATTTCTGTGCTTAACTGAAAGTTCTCTGGTTGTTTTGCCTGGCCGAAAGATAGAAGAGGCATTGCATTGTTCGAAAGATAATGTTGAAATTTTCACGTTGGCAGATATTGCAAATGCTTTGCGGCTGGAGTCTACTGTATCGACTCTTGTGTGTGCGAAGATTGCTACAACAGCTTGACTTTGAGGACACGGTTATTGAAACACGGAGGCGGATTGAATCTCGTAATCCTCTTGTTTTCGCTCCGAAGGTTGTTTGAATGGCAACAACTCTCCTCCGGATAAGCGGTAACCATCCTTCCATCCGGGAAGTTTTTATCTCTGTTTTAGTCAATGAGTGTATGAAGGGAAATCTGAATTTGAGTGGCAATTCAACAGGAAGGCGGCGGGAGCGAGGCATCCCCATCATTGGTGAGGCACATATGCGGTTGTAATTGCAGCAAGTCTCATTGCGTGAAAAAATACTGCAATTGCTTTCAGGTTTGCCGCTAATTTAATTCATCAAAAAGAGATTCGATAATCATCCGTACGTTGAAACATTTGGAGCTAGCTGTTTTAGATGATTTGGTCTATTAATCAGAACGAACAGTTACATTACTCCGTAAAACCAGTATAAGCTATTGATTTCTGCCCGAAAAATATGAACTGATCTAGATAAACGTCATATGAATGTGATGTCGCCTATTTTCGGTGGGTTCATAACATGACAACGGTAAGACAATCGATTTCTGGACCGGTGCATCACACAGAATTTCCAGTAGTTCTACGACAATCTTACTGAACACTATATTTTCCCTGCCACAAGGCCAAGGTTGGATGCTCTGATGAATGCAACTGCGAAGGTTGCTGGAACCCTTATAGCCTGAAATCAGTTGAGTGGCACACTTGTGGCTGTTATTCCAATAGATCTTTGTATAGACCGATAACATTCTTGGCATGAACACAAACCGAAGCAGTATTTCGCTCCTCCTGATGCGAATCAAGCATCCTTTGATCAAGGATATTCTGGTTTTCTTCCTTTAGGATACTGTGCTCTTGCATCATAACATCATTTACCAATTAGCACATTGATGCTTCTGCCAAATAACAAAAAAAAAATCAATGAATGATTGCATTCTTCTTGATATATCCTGCTTGAATCCTGTTTCTATTCTATCACATTAAGAAAGTCTAATTCTTATCCATACATGAATTTCCCCGAGACATGGAACTTTAAAGCAGCAGGACAAAGGATTGCGCCTCACGGAACGCTGGATGGTATGCAGGGCACGCCAGACTCCACTGGAACTGGGACCGGAGGTCAGTCTGCTTCGACTTGTGAAGGAACAGTCAATATGCTGAACAACACTCCATCTCCGAGTCCTTTGGCGGTTCCAAACATCCCAACACAAGAGACTGCTCAAGTTCTACCCAAGCCGAGAGATACCAAGGAATTGTGCCTCTCCGCTTGCCGTGTTCGCCCATTGATATGCCTCCATCAGATGGAGATAAAGTGCCGCCCCACCTTATTGGTGTACCCATCACACACGACACGGCGAAGGGTGTAAACATTAGCACGCGGGTACTTCTTCACAGTCCAACCCGGTGAATGCGAGCTTGCCCAATCAGAGACAAGTATCAACTCCGCAGTTTTGGAAACCAAGCACCATCTCCCCAAGCTCAAGCATGCCCACAAACCTGACTCGGGACTCATCCTTCCCCAGACGGCAAGTCCAATGACGGTTTGAGTCAAGCTCAAATCAGTAACTGAGGGAACCAGCATCAATCCAGAATAGTGAGATCTAGGACGATGCTCGTCCAGCAATGAAATCTTGATCTCTCTTCAGAGATCAAGAATTTTTCCACCGCTTAATGAAGATGATAAGCCTTTTGGTTGCTTTTTTTAGGATCTTATATCGGTCTGTGGTTTTTTATCTCATTCGCCTCCTTTTTCCAGTGTTTTTTTCATAGGAGAATGTCATGGGTCGACACATTTCGGTCACGGAATTAACCCGTGCAGCGTCTAGCAAGCCTAACTAGACCAACCTTCCCTCATATAGTTGTTCTATAGAATACTTAGGTGAATAACTTTCTCGTATTAAATCATACCACACCCCAGCTTAGCTCGAGCATCCATTACATCGAGTAAGACGAGTAGGACACTTTAGACACAATAACTGGTTTCGGCCTGCCATGGCTTTATTAGGAGAGTGTCATCAACTCCCGACCAGTTTGTACACAGGATGCCAACTCCGCCTTTAGAGTTCCTAATGATATATTCTACCTAACCTAGAACTCCTAGTACAAACCCACCTGACGCCACTCACACTACCCAGCTACCTCTTCTCCCCCTTACAACGCTTACTAACCGTGATGCCCCCACAAGCTTCACCCTCAATGGGAGACAAGTACGAGAGAACTTGTCCACTTGGGCCACGAAACGCCTGGTCCGTGTCACGAAGCTATCAAAATTTAGAGTTTAACATTGTGTGCACACCATCAGCAAATTGCCCTCCTCCTCGCACCAGCAAAACCACATCAAACAATGTTTTGAGTGTGACGGTTTCGAGAAAGGCGACGACGGCAGGTGGTCAAGGTTGGTGCCGGCGGCGTGCCAAGGAGGATGTTAGGGCTTGTGGATGTTTTGCGCTATGTTTGCGCAAACATAAGTAGTATTTTCATCTAAAGGAGTACCTTCACGAGGAAGCAACATGCATATAAGGCATAATTAAACCCAGTAATGGAGCGACGTGGCATTATACTTTAATAATTGGAGCGTGAAAGACTCGGTATTTGCGTGTTGTTAGGTTAGTAAATTGGTTATCCATTTCAAGGATCCAGGATGGTGCTTAGGTTTTTCATAATTCCTAGGATGAATTCAAGATGAGAACGACTAATTGTGCAGTTCCCACAGACGCGTTAAGCTATCGACACATGATTCGTTTCGAGGAATCTGTCAAAGCCCGACTCAACAACACGGCTCTTCCATTCGTCATTCCTACCCAGAACCCCCGAACGCGACCCGAGAGGCGATTTGGGTTCGAGCTTAAACCAGTCACCAGGGATTCTGGTTTCCAGTCGATCGCCAAATAGCATGATTCGAGGTGAGGTTAGTCGGGGCAACTAGATTTTGACTCAGCTAAATAGTGCCTTTGCACTGAAGAGAGCAGGAAAATTGATTCCCCCTACTCGGAATCCCGTTTTAGAAGCAAGGCACAAAACCGGCATTAACCGCCATCTAAGTAACGCTTATGCGACAAATAAAAAAGTACACTTATGCGCCCCCCCCCCAAAAAAAAAAGTATGCCTCGACCAAAAGCCCGAGGGTCGGCATACAGATAACGCTCGATGCATGCCACTCGTACGTTTGAATGAAAGAACCCGACAAGCCCAAAATGTATAAATTAGGGAACCCGATAAATGGATGGGAGTGACTCGGATGCTTAGCCCCTAGCTGGAGGGAGGTACGAATTACATCATTAGTTGTTATCATCCTCGTTCTGCAAACATTCTCCATTGTAAAGATTGTTGGGAGAAATTTCCTAATTAATCCTAATCCGGTTGCACGGATGTCAATTTAGTCTCGCAACGATGTGATTTTCGACGAAAATTGACTGGAAGGACAAGCGTCGCATGTATATGGTAAACAAATCCTAAACGTCCTAATAGCCAGTAATATCATATGTTTTAGATTTCTGACACCGACGAGTATATATCAAATGCCAAGGGTCGCTTGTAAATGAAGATGCAAAATTTAAAAGGTAAAGGTCACACTCATAAAGAACTCACTATAGAGATGCAAAACGAATTTACTCTATCATAAGAATTTTCATTGCACAAGGCGTAGGTCCACGTATCACGCGGGCTTTTCTCAGAAATGTAATAAAAGGAGCTAAGTTTTGCACTAATGGAAGAAATTAATGTGCATGTGAATGGTAAATGATACTTCATACTGCTTATATCTTGTGGAAGTATTTTGTATCTCGAGTACATTTCCTTGTTACACTATATTTTTACTGTTGTAAAAATTTTGCATACAAAAGATAAAAGAAAAGAAAAACCAAAAATGTTTATTAAATGAGGAATTACAAATGAAATAATGAAGAGAGTGAAAAGGAAAAGATAATAATATTGTTGACACCAAGATGATTTTTAATCATCTTTCTCTCTTTTAAAATTAATAAAAAAAATTTCATAAAATTCATAAAATTAAAAAAATCAACTTTGGGGGCCTTGGCTAAGCCTAGGAAACCATTTTGAACAAAAAATGATTTTCCATATTTTCAGTATATTTCGGAATTTTTATTTTCGAAAATTAATTAAAAAAATACATAAAAATTCATAAAATGAAAATCAACTTTTGGGGGCCTTGGCTAAGCCTAGGGAACCAATTTTGAACAAAAAATGATTTTCCATATTTTCAGTATTTTTCGGCATTTTATTTTCGAAAATTAATAGAATCCATAAAAATTCATAAAATTGAAAAATCAATTTGGAGCCTTAGCTAGAGGTGTCAAATGGGTGGGTCGGGTCGGTTTGGGTCGGGTCGAATATGGTCCGACCCATATTGACCCTCTAACCCATTTTGACATATATTCATGACCCATACCCGACCCAACCACAATCAACCCATACCCGACCTGACCCATTTTGACCCATATTGCCAAATCACACTAATATTCTAAGAAAAATTATATAACTCATTTAAACCTATTTTATTTTGCTTTTATTTTTCTTTCATTTTTCCCGGCCACGGCGAGCGGGGCGGCGGTCGGTGGCGACCGGCGGACGGCGGTGGCCGGTGACTAGCGGTGTGACCGGCGGCCATGGGCCATTTGTAAAAATAGAAAATTAAAAAAAAATAAGAACAAAGTTTAGGCTTTAAAGCTCCGTTTGTTTTTTGTTTGTTGTTTGTTTTTTCAACGAAAAAAAAAAATGTTTAAAAAATATTTTTTTTTGGAAAATATTTTTTGGATTTTTCGATGTTTGGGAGGTGAAAAATAGGCTAAATCCTCTTCGAAACATTTTCCTCTTATGAAAAAAATCTCTTTGAAAAGTGTGGAAGAACTTTTCCTTTATTTTGAAAAGAGGAAACATTTCCTCCGTTGACCGCCGATTGCCGGATCACCATCGATGGTTTCTTGCCGCCAGATATGGTTGTGGGGTCAACCGCCGGCGCTGGCACGCTGGTCGCGGCTGCGACGGTCGCAGGTCGCCTGTGCCGGTCGCCTCGGCTGCCGCTTCGCGCTGGGCCGGTCGCCGCGACCGGCCATCGGTCGTCCGCGAACGGCCGCCGGTCCGCCGCGGCCAAACCGTCGGTCTCCGTGGGCCGGCCGCAGGTCGCATGGGCCGGTCGCCGCCGGCCCTCGCAAGTCGCCTCAGCCGGGGGTCGCCGCGGCCGGCCACTTGTCGCCGCGCGTATGCGGCCAATCGCCGGTCGCCGCCACCGTCGGTCCCCCGAAAATCAATTCCATAACAAACGACGAAAATTGTTTTTCCAGTTTATTTTTAAGTATTAATCAAACATCGGAAAATATTATTATTTTTTTGCAAAATACTCCTGAAAAAATTATTTCCGAAAGTATCACATTTTTCGTGAAACAAACAGAAAAGGCCCTATGTCCATTTGTAATTTGTGAGAGTATGGGTCGAAAATGGGTCCAATATGCTTCGAAAATGGGTTTTCATGCGTGTCCTAGTTTTGACCATTTAATTTTACTCAACAACTTTTGGATCCATTTTTAGTGAATCTTTTAAATGTTAATGACCCATATAAGACCTATTTTATACAAAATATGGGTCAAATATGGGTCCTTGACTCATATTGACGGCTCTAGCCTTAGCCAAGCCTAGGCAACCATTTTTGAAAAAAAAAAATAATTTTTCTTATTTTTTGCAATTTTTAATATTTTTCAGAAATTAGTAAATATTTGAAAATAAAATTGCATTCGAGGCCGCAAAACTAATGTAAAAATAGCCAGTATTTTTATTTTAATTTTCTCTTCATTTAGGCCAAAGAAAATCAGCAAAAATTAATCTGAAATTGGGAATTACTTTGTTAATCTCATTTTCATGTTAATTGAAAAAAAATTGTAGAAAATTCATTTTAGCTTTATATTTTCGATTTTTGCATTTTCTGGAGTCATGACATTGTCTTCTAATAACCCAAATTTTTCACTAACCTGATGGTGCATTTTGGTGTTGCGTTCGGATTTTCTAATTCAATTTATCATTTGGAATATTTATCCATGCATTGAGTATTTATTTTTGTGTCATTACATTTTTGCCTTGACGGTGAGAAATTGAGCTCAATCCGAGCCAGAGGAATGAAAAAAAAAGTGGGCAGGTCCAGGGAAGCACCCGATGATCCCTAGTCCAGTCGAGCTCTCTGGGTTGGAAAATCCCTGGAGAAATTCCAGGATCTTTTCGACTTCATGCACCAGTCGGCTAGAAATGGAAGGCACTTCGGATGAGCGGTACCTTCAAGTGTAAATGACGTACATGTCGACCAAGAAGGTACTTCTTGAAGATGATCTGAATCTGTGATCTCCCTGTGATTCTCTATCTTTTACTTGGTTTGTACACACGATCAATGCCTAAGACGAGAGAGAGGAAAAGGGGAAGCATTGAAGTTACTCATAGGGTGGTGGGTACTGGTTCGGCTGGAATCATTTTTTCACCGAGTGGTGTAGAAGTTTAAATAACGCCACCCAGTAAAGAAA
>JAGVVM010008037.1:0-14028 GCA_019149425.1 Psidium friedrichsthalianum | reverse complement strand
AAGTGGAGGAGAAGGAAGAAGGAAGAGATGATGAAAAATTTCTTTTATACTTTCCATCATTAGTAGTGTTGATATAGTATGCTTGATTTGTACAAGATCAGGTGACATTGCTTATGCAGTTGGTGTTGTAAGTATATTTCTATCAAATCCACGATAAAGAGCATTAGAACGTTGTGAAATGAATTTTGCGATATCTTAGAGGCACTTCCAGATTTTGCTTGTGTTATGAAAATGAAAAGCTTTAGTTGAGTGGTCATTCAGATCCAGATTCTGCCAGTTACGGTGATTCTCGAAAGTTCACATCGGATTACATAATGACTTTGCAGGGAGAGCGGTTTCATGATATAAGATTGCAAAATGTGTTACTTTTCTACGACTGAAGTAGAATACATAGCTATCTTGAAGGAGCCAAAAACACATTTGTGGATACAGAAAATTCCTATAAAGTTAGGCTTTAATGAAGCAAGAAAAATTTGTGTTGTGATAGCATGAGTACTACATAGCTTAAACAAGAATCTAGTATTACATTTAAGAATTGAAGCATATTAATATAAAGTATCATCAGATTGAGAGAAGGTTAGAAGAGAAGCTCCTCTACTTAAAAAAAGTCCACATCAGCAACAATAGATCGATATGATGACCAAAATTTTGTTAATGTGAAGCCTTGATTCGTGTAGAAATAATGTGAGCATGATGGAAACTCTTCACATGAGGCAAAGGGAGAGATTTGTTGGGGGGTCTACCTCCTTGTGAGGTCCAGTTGCATTTCAAAAAATAAAAACAAGAAATAAAAGACAAAAGTCACGAAAGTCAAGACAAAAAGAACAGGGAAAAGACAAAAAGGAAAAAGCAAAAGAAGAGAAGGGTTGTTTGTCTTCGTGGAGTGGAGTGTCCCTGACAAGAAAGAGAACACACAAAAACAGGGGAGAGAAAAGGGAGAGCCGAGGTCGACGAGAGGGAAGAGAAGAAAAGGGGCGTGATTTTGGTGGTCCCAATTCAAGGCCAAACGTTGACGGAATTAGCTTAAATTTGATATGTTGTTCGTGAGGCTAAGGTCTATGAGTTGATTAGTTTTGTTCGTTGAGATTGATCTCTGAATTCTCCAATTACAATTAAAATTTTCTTATCCCTTTTATATTATTGCACTTTAATGGTGAGAAAAACCTTTTGTTTCTTGATGTTAACCTCTAGTATATGACTAGAGAGGAGCTCCTTTGTATACTTATTATTTTGGTGATTAGTGAAAGTTTTGGGTCATTCGTGATTTTTCTGTTTTGATTTTTCATGTAAATCTTGATACATTGTCTCCTTATTATTTTCTATCATATTTACTCATTGTGAGGTTATTTTACTGGATATATATTTATTGGTTATTACCGAATTAAGTCGGTTTAGTTTTAAAAGAGTTTTTGATCTTAGATTAGCTTAATTTAATTTATGTCGAAGTGCTGCCCGTTTTTGCCCATTTTTCCGAAAACATTATGCTGCTAGCTGCAGCTTCGTTCAGACTTCAGAGTGGGCGAAATTTCTTATTATTAAGGAAAAAGAACACCTGGTTGATAGTTGATACTATCGTCACAATCCTACATTAAATCTTTCGCAACATCATCACTACATATCTAATCACAATAAAATTGACAAGAAAGGCTTCGAATCGAAACCGTACGATTACTGTTTCAAGGGTTTGTCGGTAGGTAATTTTAAACTCATGAATGAAAGCTGAAAGGAGAACGAGCAGCGTGCACAAGAAAAGAGTAGGAAACTGGCGATGAGAAAGTAACGTTTCGGTAGTTTTTGATATGTAGGATAGCTGGAAAAGGTGGATGTCGAAACACTGGAGTCTAGAAATGTTTCGTTTGGTTGAATAATTCGCCTTTTATCGGACTCGAGGGCTTTTTTTTTTTTTTTGGGTCTTTCGAAAAGGAATTAATGCTAGAAAGGCTGGGAGCCATGACCAATATACAATGTAATTAATTTGGCGATCATCAAATGATGGAAAAATTATCACAAAAGTCAAAAATTTGTATTTGTGTTAATTTAGTCATAAATCTTTTAATTTGATAATTTAGTCCTAAACATTATGAGCCGATTGAATTTTAAATATTTTGATATTTTGTCAATTTAATCATATATCTTTTGACGATTTATCTAGTTAGTTATTTCGGCAAATTTTGGTCGAAAATTACTAACGTGATGGTCCAGTCAGCACTGGTCGTCCTAAGTGAAATAGCTAGTATTAACGTAGATCATTTTGCAAATTTTTTCTTTTACTTTTTGAGCTTTTTTTCCTTTTTTTTTTTAAATTTTGTTTCTCTTTTATCTTTTTTTCCTTATTTACCCTATGCCAATTGCTGGAGAGGACAAAGGCTAGGACACCCTTGCCAGCTACAAGCAAGGCTGACCATCACTAGCCTTTGTCGATGGCTGGGTGAGGTCGCTCCTAGCTAGATTCGGCGAGATGTGCCACATAAGATTGCCACGTAAGACAACTAGCGCTGACTAAATAGGCACATTAGCGAGTTTCGATCAATATTGATAGGAAGGACTAAATAGGCAAGTAGTCAAAAAGTTTATGGCTAGATTGGTTAATCATAAAAAAGGCTGGAACTAAATTGGCACTAATAAAAATGTTTATGATCAAAATTGGCAACTAGTTGAAAGGTTAAAGATTTAATTAGCCAAATGAAAAGCTTTAGAGCTAAATTGGTATAAATGCAATAGATTTTGGACATTTCTTGGTAATCTCCCCTCAATTGATTGGCCTTAATATTTTAAGAAGCTCCAATAACTACTCTATCATCAATTTCAAATAAATAACATATTCCCAAACCCTTTTTGTAAAAACACTATTGTAAGAACCTTTATATTATTTTATTTTTATATTATTTTTTATTTGTCACTTCTGGAACTTTTAGAGGATATGAACACTTATTTCCTTACTACAGAGTACGCAGCTGCACATTGAATCCTAATCATTTTGTGGTTGGGTTTCCAAGAGATGAAAGACATGGAGCCACTAAAATCTTCACCTTTACCAACCCCAAAATGCAAAACCAAGCCCTACGCGACAATCTATCTCTTGTATCCATCCCCCTTTCTCTGACTAAAAGCTTCGATCCGAAATTCAGCATTGAAGTCCATTCCAGATGCGCCCACCACGATCATCGCTGCAAGAATTTGCCAACTTCCTTCTGTTCAGATCATTTCAGACGTACGGGGTCACACCCTCTCCCGCCAACTTGATCAAGCCATTCGGACTGTTGTGTAAGTTGGATCCTATGACTTCTAATATGGGGACAGCAATATTCGTTTGTATTGTGAGGACTGAGTTCGACAATTTATGTGAAAGTTTTCAGTGGTGGCTGACTGCACGGAGAGGTAAGACCAGCGTTTCTGCATACCTCGACGTGCCATGAGCGTGACGGGAACTCAAGAGTCAGTTTTTCGGCTGACTGTAGTGAGAGATAAGACTAGCGCGTTGGCCATAAACTCATGAGCTACAACATTGTGTTTTGGCGTAGGGAGGAGGAAATGATGACGTGATAAAAAGAGAGAGCCCGAAAAACAACGATGTTGGTTGTATTATAACACGTTTAGTTAGGGTTTAATACCATCAAAAAACTTTTTTTTTGTACCATTAATATGCCCAAACTTATACTAGAGAAAAAAAGTACCATGTCTACCACCAAAACCCTAAACTTTAGACTCGAAAAAGTACCTAGTGGATTCGGACAAAAATACCCTTTGTCAATAGTATAAGTTTTGGGTATTGGTGACATGAAGAAAAAAATTGGGGTAATGATGTTATAATGGGAAGACTCTGGGTATTTTGGTAGTAAAAGGATGCCATTTTTCTCGCCTTGGCATGAGTTTGAGGGATTAGTTACAAGGAAAAAAGTTTGGAGTACTGGTGTAATAGTTTGTAGGGTTTAGCTTTTTTAGTGATAGACAAAGGGTACTTTGTCATACTAATTCAAGTTTGGGCATTTTGGTGACACAAGAACAGAAAAAATTTTGGGTAGTCTCAATGAATATACTTTAGGGTTTCTTTTTTTGGTTGGTATTTTCTAAGCTAAAAAAACATAAGATAATATCCCACAACAACAATTTTCTCGAGCGGTAATAATTTCTTCTTCATAAATTCACAGATGCCTAAGAATAAGAGTGAGTTCTTACTCTGAATTAGTAGCATATACAAATATGATGTGCAACCGGATTAGTTCTACCCGGAAAACGGACTAGACCATTCAAAAAATAGGTCTGAGAATCGATTCGCATTGGAACAGGTACATGAATAGGTTCCAAATTTTCGAAATCAGTTGGAATAGGTCCAGTTCCCCGTTTCATGAATTAAAAAGCCAAACTCTCATGTGTTTTTTTTTCCCCTAAAATCTTACCTATCCTTATTTGCGTTCTTCCTTTGATATCCATCCTATAAACTTTGATTGATCCATTATTCCTTCCACAACCACTCAAAACACCTTTGCCCGCCTCACACACGCATCAAATCTAACATTACCAGTTGTGATTCATTAATAGGGCAACACTCCTTCGCCTTTCCTCTTAGGAATTGTTGTTTTTGACGGATTGTGATTTTTATTATTCATCTTTTACTTTGAATTATTTCATTGCTGCTCATATTATTTTGCTAGAAAAATGAAATCATAAAAGGAACAAAAACAGGTTCCAAGACAAACATGGTAGGTTTCAGGTTCCAAAAATTGAGAACCGGTTATAACAGGGTAGGACTCAAGTTTTAGGTCTAGAACCTGCCACCCTGAAACTGATTACCCTATTCACGCACTCACCCATCTTCCTTTGTCTAATGAGATGTTATACCAACATACTTAGAAAGAAGAACTTACAAAATAGTTTATCAATGACAGCACAGGCCTCTCGAGGACAATCTGAAAACTGTGGTCCGTGGCAAAACATCCTCTCATTTTGTACACATTAAATATATTATTGTACCTTACACCCTGTCTATTTCATATACAATGGAGCGAAATAATTCTGGGCTTCCATAATTTGAGAATTAAATATGTTCGCCGCTAGAAAGTTGGAATGCGCCAATAATGGTTTAGGGGAAGCAAATCTGGTGGTTAGATGGGACCAAATTCAGCATACTCCATATTCGAAGGGGAGCTGGCATTACCGGCATTCGATAAGTGTCACATGCACTGTTGGATCATATGCTGTCGCATCATTTAGTAAATCCATTTAATATATAAGATGACACTTATCTTGCAAATTTAGTCGCTCAACCCAATTTTTAGATGTCACACGAGCAATATATTTAGTGAACGTGGACCCAGTACTAGAGAAGATAAGGAAAAATATAGAAATTTATACCAATATTTATCACTTTGCTTACTCTTATCTCTAAAATCACAAGCTTGCAATGTAACTTTACATTTTTTACAGACGAAATTGCACCTATCAGCTAATACTCAAGTTTTATTTACAAAATCATACTTATTCTTTTCAATATATCCCTACCATAATCTAAATTCCATCATCATCGAAAAGAACCCAATAGAAAACCTTAACCCTAACTATCCTAATTAAGAAGAGGAGAGAGATAAGAGCGAGTTGATGGGAAAAGAGTAAAAAAAGTCTAAAATCTATTGCATTGATGTTAATTTATCCTCAACCTTTTAATGGTGTCCATGAACCTTTTGATCTAGAGCCAATTCAGTCCTTCCAACTAATTTTGATTGATATTGACGTGGATGCCAAATGCCTTACATTGTAGGGTCGGCATTTACAAGGATATTTTTAATAATATTTTAATAATTTTTTTGATTTTTTGTTATTTTTTCTTCTTCTTCTTTTTTGTCTTTTTTTTTTCTAGGTTTCCTTTGGTGGCCAGCATGGCTTTGGTCTAAGAAGGGGGAAAAATAATAAAAATTGAACATTATTAAGATATAATTTAAAAATATCCACATTAGCATAGGTTGTGTCACATAGGTTGTTCATGTCCATGTCAACAATATTTGGTCAAAATTAACTGGAAGGACTAAAGTGGTTATAATTCAAAAGGTTAGGACTAAATTGATACAAATATAATGGGTTTAGGACTTTTTTGGTAACTTTCTCCTAGAGTCGACCTACAATTGGGGGGGGGGGGGGGGGAAGGGTTAATGACCTTGGAAATGGCGGCGAAAGTGGCAAGGGTAGTGTCTAATAGCTTCTAGAGTCGAAAAAAAAAGTCACAAACCTATTACACTTGTATCAATTTAGTTTTAGATCTATCAATTATATCAATTGAATGCTAAATATTTTGACGATTTGTCAATGTAGTCAATTTGGCTAGAAATCTATGATGTGGACGCAGCGTCGATTTGGATAGATTTTATAATTTTATATATTTTTCATAATTTTAATTTCTATAATTTTATTTTTCGTTTTTCATTGTGGCCAACGAGGGAGGGGTGAAAAAGGGAAAATAAAAAATAGATTTTTTATTAAAAAATTGTAAAATTTGTCTGCGTCAGTATCGGTCGTGCCTTGTAGGATGGCTAGTATTTATGTCAACGATCCGGCTACAATTGACAAGATGGACTATGTTGAAAAATATATAAAAAAAAATTAGGACTTAATTGGTATAATTGAAAGATTTAGAACTGAATTGTCATAAGTATAATAGATTTGGGTTTTTTTTTTGTCCTTTCCCCTTGTTATTCTCGTAAGCTTATTTCTCACTTGAGAGAACCACGATCCAATTGCAGTTGCTACTTTTTAGTAAACGTATCTATTACCTACTAATAAACATTGAAATGTATTTACGTATGAGCTGAGATTTTTGTGTATGCAGTCCAACAGATCGACCATGTTAGTTGAGGAACAAGACCGAACACGACATAAACCCATTTGGATTGATTTGAGGTCCCCTTTTCAATGATGACATCTGTTAAGTAAATGATCACGAGAGACCTCGAATGAACATATGCGACCAAGTGCACCCAAGTCTCTCCACATCGAGTCATCAACAAATTTGCCTCCACCATGATATTCACTTATTTTTAGTTATTTATTATTTATTTCTCATGGCCTAGTATAGACTGTTGATCTCAAGATGGATTAAGGACTATCATATAATCATTTCTTTTATTAGTATTTCACATCTAAAAAGATTCTGCAAATTTAAATCACATATACTTCCAACAACTTTAAAAATGTAGGTTAATGAGGTGCGCATGTACTACATAATACATATGCCAACTTAAACACCAATTACCAGTTTGTCTGACATGACAAATTTTGTGGGTTTGTGTCATCTTATTATAATTGCTGATGCTATCTAGAAATTTGGTAGATAGACTATTGATCTCACGATGGATTAAGTACTGTCATATAATCGTTTCTTTATTAGTATTTCACATCTAAAAAGATTCTACAAATTTAAATCACATATACTTCCAACAATTTTAAAAATGTAGGTGTGCATGTACTACATAATACATATGCCAACTTAAACACCAATTACCAGTTTGCTGACATGATAAATTTTGTGGGTTTGTATTGTCTTATTATAATTGCTGACGCTATCTGGAAATTTGGTAGACACGGCTACGATTGAAAGCCTTTTCCCGCCCACCAAAATGCATGGTATCTCGCTTGGGAAAGGGGACAAGAAGCCTGTTCTTTAAGACAAGGCATTTATTTCGACTGAAATAACACAACTTCGACAACTTTTCTCCTTTATTTTTCATGAAATTACACAACTTAATAAGCATGGTGTAAGAGAGACCCTTATTCACTTCATAACCCTAGTAAACGTAAGCTCGACAAGCACTTTAGGCATGTTAAGCCCTTTTAACATACACCACCCAGCACACTCACAACATGTATTAGGGAAAAAAAAAAAACACAAAACCACAGTTTCACAACATCACCACACCTCACTTACATAATCAAGAGGACTTCAATATCAGATTAATCAAGACCTCTCGCGCTTAAGCACATTGGAAACCACGAGGGACCTTCTTGGTACAAACGTTGAGTAGCAAGCTCAGAGAGAGCGGAACGTTGAGCTGAATGCCCAAAACATTGGCTTTGATGGCCGTGCAAAGGCAAACGGCGGCTTCTAGGTCGGCAAGGCCAGCGATGAGAGAGCAGCACGGCTCTTTCGGAGGCGTGCCTATGGTGATATTGAGCAAGCTACCTAGTAAGTCTGCGCAGATGCCTAATTTGAGGGCGTCTATGGGGCAAGACGCCTTGGAGTTTGAGATCAGCTTCGGTGGCCCTGCAGTGACCAAGGAGGCGAAGACGATGTTGAGGGAGAGAACTAGAGCAAGCGATGCATAGGTCTTGGAAGCCATAGTAGAAAAACTTCACGAAGCCCTAGCTAAAGTTGGAAATTGGAATTAGCTAGTAAAATGTGAGTGTTTTGGGATGGAAGGAGAGTTTAGGGGGAGCGGTATTTATAGGGTTTCAAGGAGCGTCGGGGGTTCGAGTTGATGGAAACAGAAATTATTTGTTTTAGATATGGCACGCATAAAGTAAGTCCACATGTGTGGCCTTAGGGATTTTAGCTGGCGGAACAAGCAAGCTCCTATGGTGACATTTTTGGATGGTTCTAATCTTGTTGAAAGCGGCAAATTGCCATATTTTTTTTTCCCCTAGTTTGATTGATTGGTTTTTTTATTATTATCTGTTTTTGACTTGGTTAGAAACCTCCATCTAACTGATGAAATGCAACCAAGGATATGAAATGGGTTGTGTTTTTCCTATTCCATGCATTATATGGTAAGAGAAGGAGTAAATATATTGATGCAATCAATATTGATAGAATAACTAAATATTAAACCATGCATTCATTTAAAGCCTAACCTAAAAAAACTTCTAACTTTAAATTTTGCCCCAATTCTACATTTTGCTTTATAAAAAACTTCAAACTTTAGGTCCAGTTTCAATTCTAACCTAATCTTTTTTTCCCCATAAAAAATCGTAAACTTTAGGTCAAGTCTCAACTCTACCATAATTTTTTTTTTGTATTATGAAAAAACCCTCAACTTTAGGCTTGTCCCAATTTTATCGTCCAGTCCTAATTTTATCCTAAAATTTTACAATCTCATACAAAACCAAAAACTTTTGTTGAATCACAAACATGCCCATTTAACTCCCCGTCCAAATTTTTCATTGACAACTGAAAAATGAAAAACTCCCAAGCACGAGCTATTTCTAGCATGAGCTCTCCAACTGCGAGAGATGGAACATTCATAACCCTAAGAAATCGAAGACTGAGCACAAAATCTCTGAGGCCAATTTTGATGGAGGCTTAAATGGAGGCATATTTAAGACTCAAGTAAAAATTGGTATTTTTTATGAGACAAAAAAATTAGAGTAAAATTTAAATTGGACCTAAAGCTGGATTTCTTTTAGACAACAAAAAAAAATGATAGAATTAGGATTGGATCTAAAGAATATGGTTTTTTATGGGACAAAAAAATTTATGTAGAATTGATACTAGAACTAAAGGTGGAGGTTTTTTATGAGACCAAAAAAAATTACTATAGAATTGAAACCGCACCTAAAGTTGAAGTATTTTTATGAGATAAAAGGTAAAATTCAGACAAAAGTTAAAGTTTGAGTTTTTTTAGGGTATTAGGCCTTCATCTAATAACTATTAGATGAAGTGCTATTAGATAAAGGCGTGATTTGATAATTAATTATTCTATCACTTTGATTTAATATTTAATTATTCTATAAATATAATGTAATCAAGCCATGAAATCAATCAATATGGCGATTCGTTTGGTTAATGGTTATCCAGCATTATTCAACTATTCAATGAAATGGACGTCCAACAATTATTTCAATAATTACATATCCGATATATTATTCTAGTAATTTCTCGTCCCCTATAATTTCAAAAGACAAATCGAACTCACTCTGTAACTAAATTTTGGTGGGCGAACGAAATCAATAGTGACTTTTGGCTCTTGATGATTAAGTACAATGAAACTTGTTTAGGATAGCTGATGTCCTTCAAAGTATTCACAGCCTAATAATGCTTCAATGCACGCAAAAACTTTCAAACTTGTTCTTTTTGTTTTCTAGTCCGCAAAACGTATGGCACATTGTCCAAAAAGTCTATACCTTTACGGTTGTCAATTTACTCTTAAATCTTTTCAAATGTTGCAATCTAGTCCTAAATATTTTGATGATTTGTCAGTGTAGTCTTAACCTTTTAATGATTTTTCAATGTAGTTCTTCTAAGTAATTTTGGCTGGAAATCACAAAGTACTACATTGGCAAATTATTAAAAGGTTAACTAAATTAACAATCATCAAAATATTTAGAACTAAATTGGCACATTTAAAAGGTTTAAGTCTAAATGATCGTTGTACGATATGTTTAGAATTGAATTGGCATAATTAAAAGATGTAAGATTGAATTGGTTATCATACAATAAGTTTATGACTTTTTGGATAATTTTTCTCACAGTTCGTTGTCCATAGAACACAGAATGAACAGCAAAATGCATAAATTATTTTTTCTGAAATTTTTCTCTCATAGCTAATAGCAACCTTTTAAAAAAAATATTGTTCTGTATTGGCTCGTTCTTGTTGGATGCAAATGTGACGAGTGCTCAAAGAACTAATTAACCTCCATTGGTAATCAAATAAAGCTTCATAATGCCGTCCGCGTTGCGCCGAAAATTACGTCACGTCGAAAAGATTTGCCACAAACAACTTTGAACTTTTCTGCGATTCCCACCTGGTGGAGCTATCTTTTCGTATGGTAGAAGCGAGAAGGATCAGTGTTCGATTTAGTCAACAAGTGTGATGTCGATGCACGTGTTAATGTTAGTAATTAAAGCAGTTTTGCTTGGTTGATTCGAGCTGGTTCTTATAGACTCCGCCGGCACATGTTAATGTAGCCGAATTTGAAGGCCTCCATGACGGATGCTAAGGTGTTTCGATTAAGAATGTATACCATATTAATTTCTAAATTTGATCGACATGGTATTGAAATATTGTCCCACATCGTTTAATAACGGGGTTCAATAACACACATGTGATCTCCCTCCACTTAACACTTAGCTTTTGAGTTGGATTTTTGAACATGGTACTAGTGTTGGGAGGTGATTTATACTCCATAATAATAGGAAAACACACGAGGGTCTTAAGGAAGTAGCGCATTCTAGACACCATAGCATTTTTACGATTAAAACTCATATTTTTTTCATTATAGTTTGGGCTTAGACTCATGAATAACTGCTACTGTATATATTTTTTGATCTTATAATTGAGGGATGTAATGAGAGATATGAAGATACTAATTATAGTGGAATCTCTGCTGGGCCTAGCTCTAGTTTAAGGATGAACCAAGATAAAATCTCGTGTCTCGATTTTTCTTTCTTGCTTTTACGTTTTACTTCTTTGCGATTGTGTACAGAATCCTAACATCTGGAATCAGAGTGAAGCTTGAGGTTAGGATTTTTTGGTGAAGAAAGATCCGAAAAATTGATCTTGGGAAGATGTCGGCTGGTTAATCACAAATTGAAATGGAGAAGTTAGGAGGAAAGGGTTTTGAGTTATGGAAGTTGAAGATGGAGGCTTTGCTAGTGGAGAGAGATCTACGACACATAACGAAGAAGATAAACCCGAGGTGAATACTAAGGAGAAGACGAGATTACGTCTGCTTCCAATCAGTTTGAAGGAGTGGATCCATAATGATCGCAAGGTGTGAAGCCTAATTTGGCTATCTCTTGCTGATAATATCCTAGTAGACATGACCTCTGAGGAGATGACAAAAGTTCTATGGAAGAAGTTGGCAAGCGTTATCAGATCAAATCACTCGTGATCAGGTTGTTTCTGTAAAAGCGACTATACAATCTTCAGATGAGTGATGGTGATTCTTTTTCTGGATATTTGAATGAGTTTAATACTATATGTGAACAACTTGCATCTATTGATGTTAATCATATGAGAAAGATAAAGCATTTACTTTGCTTTGTTCATTGCCAAATTCATAGAAACATATAATTATTTCAATCAGCACTGGTGTTAGTGCAGTGTGATTTGAAAATGTTGTATCTGCTTTATTTTTTGAGAAATGAGGAGAGCAGGTTTTGATAATGCAATAAATGAGGCTCTTCTCGTAAGAGGAAGAAACATAGAATGATCCAAAAACCAGATTTAGTGTCAGAAATAAGTTTAGAGGAAGATCTAAAAATTGATATAAATCTAAATAAAGTGTTGGAAGTGCAGAAAAGTGGTTCACTTGAAGAACAATTGCAAAAGCAAAAGTGTGAGTCCATAGAAGCGAGATGAGGCACAATCGTATAGTACAAAGAAGGATGATAACATAGTGCGGGAGACATTTATCTCATTTGTAACTCATCTCAAGTTAACCGTAGTGCATGAATAATTGATGCGGGAGCATCATTCCACATGAAGTCTCATAAAGATTGGTTATGCTATTATAAGCTATATCAGGGAGGCACAATTGTTGACACTTGAATTTTTAATCACCTTTTTCTTAGAAAATTAATAGAAAAATTCATAAGATTCATAAACAAAATAAAAAATCTTTTGAAGCCTTGGCCAACATAAGGAACCAATTTTGAACAAAAAAATAATTTTTGATATTTTTCACATTTTAATATTTTTTATCATTAGGAAAATATCCAAAAAAATATTAAAAAATAGATTTGTGGTCACAAAAAATATGAAAAAAAATATCCAATATTTTTATTTTAAATCATTTTTCATGTTGCCCACTTAAACTTAAAATATACAATTCAAGCTATGTGTTCCTCTCACAAACATAATTCCAAATTGGACTTAAAAAATACTGTTTAAGTCATTTTTTTAATGATTTGTGACATTGCTCCCTAATATATCAATTTGCATCTTGGCCCAATTGTACAGAGAATTGCTCAATTTTGGCAAGAGAGTCCTAATTTAAGTTTTATCTTTCAATTATTCCCTAAATCATCAAAAATGAATTAAAGTTTGTCAAGAGGATGCCCATGCAAATCCTTGACCTTTGCCGGCTATTTTTCACCCTTCCAAATCTATTGGTGGGGTTGGTTCGGCCTAATTTTGTCATTAAGGTCCTCAATTGCTAAAATTTTATATTCGGGTAAAACCCAAAATTTGGCTTTTTTTTGTGCAATTTCAAGTGCATTTATCTAAAAAAATACATTTTCAATATAATCCATGTTGGGAAAACCAATTTGAGCTCAATTTTATGAAAAAACCTTAAATTACTTGTTCAATTTGGGCCTTTTTTATGTGGTCGAGTCTATCGGTCAAGCGATCCGAACCCCCACTATTCATCGTCCTTTTCTGCTCAAATTGCAGAGCAACACGCAGGAGGAACCAGGCAGTTTTTGGATGAAATTTGGAGCTCGATTGAGCCTGACCGGAGAAGCAGCCAGACTTACGTTGCCGACGGTGTACATAACGGTACGTGGGCGACGCCGGGCACGTGAGCAGAGCCGGCATGGGAGACGGTTCATACGCGGCATTTGTTTTCAGTAATAGAGAAAAGAAAAGGGAATAAAACATGATTTTGGGGAGCCAATCTTGCTCTGTTTAGAGTGGGTTCTGGAAGGTGTGGGAGAAGAAAACGACAAGGAGAGAGAATGAACGCCATTCAAGCTCTCGTGGAGTGATTGAGAGGAAGCCGGTCTTCGAGACCAAGTCTAGGAACTTCGCGAAGCTCAGACGAAGGCCCTCAACCCTTCAGATTGCCGTCTTATCAACGGAGAACGTAAGACTCAGCTTCGAAGCTTCGGAGGTCCATCAAGGGCGGACCTCCATTTCTCGATCATTTTGCTTGACTCTTGTTCTATATTACTCCCTATGCCTCCCTAATCATGCTTCTACCTTCCCTTCCCGTTTTCCTTGGTCGACCTCGTAAACCCGAATCGGCCATTGAGCTTGTACGCTCGGTCCGACGTTGAACGAAGCAAGTCGAGCTCAGATAAGCATCCTTGAACTCCTACGGTGCGATGTATTAGCACAACTGTATCGCGCCAGAAATGGTTAGGACGAGGCTTCGGCAGAA
>JAGVVM010008036.1:0-21394 GCA_019149425.1 Psidium friedrichsthalianum | reverse complement strand
GGGGCGGGTCCCACCCTCCACCCAGGAATAAAACCCGTCCCGTCCCTTGCCTCCCCCATGTGACGCTCCAACGCCAGGTGGTTTGGCTCAATTCCTGACTTTATTCGGCATCTCGATTTGCCTCTCTCCCCTTGAGGGGAGGACGGAGCGGACGGCGGCTGGGGTCCCGGAAACTGCGACACACAGCATTTTCACATGGGGTTTGCCCCCTGTTTGCCGTGTCTTTGATGGTGTTGGTGACGCAAAAACAACGTGCTCGCTATGTCCATAAACACGTACAGTTTTACAGTCGTTCTCGTCATCCATCTTTCCAATCCTACCTCGAATTGTGTTCCTCCGAAGGATTTTCTTTTCTTTTTTTTTTTTTTCCCACAAATTCGAATTAGGTAAACCATTAAAATTGATAATTGAGGCGAACAAGCAATCAGTATCGAAGGGGCGCGGGAGGAGGTGTTTCTATTCAGTGGGGTTTATTCCGTGGAAGCTACTGTGCCTTGCCCTCCTGCCTTCTTAAAAGTCTTCTTCTTTTTGCAGAGACCTCTCCTCTCCGTAGGGCTTCTTGGATCACTCTTGCTTCTGCTCTCTCGGTAAATTCCTTATCTTTTTTTTATGAATTTTTCGCGATGAATTTCGGCCTTAGATTCTCTTGTTGCCTCGTGATCGGGCTAGGGTGCTCCACCCCCTGAATTTTGATGGCGAGATCAAGCATTTCGGATTTTGTGTTGTGGCTGCTGGTTCGTCCTCAATCACTTGTTTGATCTTGATGTACCTCATTCATTCGTTAATTGATGTTACGAATTTCCTGGGTTTCTTGTAGTGTCAACCGGGAAGTCAAATTATGCCTCATGGTGCGTGTTCTTTGGCGGATTTCATTTCTCTGTGGATGGGTGCCCTTGAGCGTCGATGATCAATTATTTCCAAGCAAACTTTTTTTGATTGAAAGTTGATTAAAGTTGGACTAATGAGCTGCTAAATTTGGTTGGAGGGACTGATTGGTGGTGGGTTTTAAAGTTTTGTCAATTCCAGGCTAGCTTTTGGTCATTTTTTGTTTTGTCTGTTCTTTCAACTTTGTACCTTGGTCTGCTTAGGAAGGGAATTTTCCCTTGCATGGAATGATTTGGCGATCTCTTTTACCAATCGATTGATATGGAGAGCTTTGCTTATGTTTTGCGAATTTTTTCCACTGCAGCTGGTTTGATATTGGAGTATTTTGCAGCAGTGAGTTCTCAATGCTCGGTCCTTTCACCGACATTTCATTCTGTTGGTGTAGTTTTTACCTGTGTGCAGGAGGGCTTTTTTTCTGTACTTGTAGCACTGAGCATATGAGAGTTTCTCTCTTGTGAACTCTCTGCAAAACAAATTATTTGTTGCCGTCGGTGGTAGAAAGACCAAATTGTCTTCAAGAGGATCACTTGGGGCATCTCTTGATATATTGAAGGGCCACATATCTTCTTCGTGTGTATGTAGAAGAAGATGGGAGCCAAACAAATCCTCTTATTCTTCCTCTTTTCCTTGCCGGTATTATTAGATTGCATGCGGCACAATCTGAAAATGACATGACACGTCTGAGAGCTGCCCCCACACAAGAATGTGGCAAGTAATGTCATAGATGGTATGGTGAGGAGAAGGTCCTAAGTTTCGATGATGCAAGTAACAACTGGGCGGGAGGAAGAATGCCGACAGCAAGGTCTCAATCTCTACTGTTGCTTTATTTACCCTGGCAATGGCTGCTGCGACTGGTCTTGGCGCTGTTCCATTCTTCTTTGTGGAGCTTGATCCACAATGGGCTGGATATGCAATGGAATGGCAGCTGGTGTAATGCTGGCTGCAAGTTTTGACCTCGTACAGGAAGGGCAGGAGCATGGTGCTGGAAATTGGGTTGTGTTTTGGGATATTATCAGGGGGCATTTTTATCTGGCTCTGTAAGAAGGGTAATGTAGATTGTCTTTTAAATGCCATTTCACACCGTTTTGTAAAGTTTGTGAAGTTTACTGATACTTCTACATTTTTGTCTCTGAGATTTTCTGCCAAGACATTTGTTCATATCTGCTTACCAATGCTGTGCCCTAGACTCATATTCTGTAAATAGAATGACTTAAGACTTTACTCGTGGATGAATAGTGTCAGACTTGTAGCTAGGATAGTGTTTATGAATTCATTTGGATGGCTTGTTTATTGTCATCCTTATAAAAGGTGTTTGTTCGTACTTGGTTGGAGGATTTCTTTTGTTTGCTGATATAGTGTGCGACTATATCTTGATCTCACCTATCTATTTTTTTTGACATAAACATAACACGTCAGTCTCAGTCACAATTTGCATTCTACTTTGATGGTTTCAGTTTTTGGAACAATATGGAGAAGTCAGTATGTTAGACATCAAAGGCGCAGATGCGACTAAAGTAGTTCTCGTTATTGGGATTATGACTCTGCATTCATTCGGGAAGGCTCTGGAGTTGGAGTTTCTTTTGCTGGTTCTAAAGGATTCTCCCAAGGTCTACTAGTGACTTTGGCCATAGCAGTTCATAACATACCAGAGGGATTAGCTGTCAGCATGGTGCTGGCATCAAGGGGCGTCTCTCCACAGAATGCTATGTTATGGAGTGTAATTACATCCCTGCCTCAGGTATGAGTAAAATGTTGTGGAGTTTCTCATGGGAAAGTGGAAGCCTTTTCCTAATCCAGATTTGTCTGACTGATTCAAATCTACATAGAGATGATTTTTCCTTATTTCGGTTGTTCATGGTACTTATAGTTGTTTAGGATTGTCCAATACCAGGCTGCTCAAACTAGCAGACGTATGCTTCTTAATAGTGAATCATGAATATTACCTATGGACAATCCTTATACCAGATTGTCCATTTCTTTTTCTGGTGGTGTTTCTGTGTAATTTATTTAGTTTAATTGCTGCTGCCAACTTTATTATTGGGCTATCAAATGCCATCGAGTTGGCTTTTTTGCTCCTAATGGTCGCTTGCACTACTTGTTCAGTTGTTTTCGTCCAGAGAAAAGATAAAAGTATGGAAGTTTTGTAATGAAGAATGAGAAGAACATGCAAACTATATATCGCATTCTCTAGTACATGGAATATATGATGCAGACTTAGCATGTCAATTCCTTGGACTAAATCAAGTACATTATGTTATCTTGTTGTTTTTGTTTTTACTCATGTTGAAAAAAGACTTTCAAACTGAAAATTTGGAGAAGCCCAACGATTTAGTGTCTCTTGTGAAAGTTATTAAATTATAGGATTGGCCAGACGAAAACTCTTAGATTAATATTGGTATTCACTACTCAGTTTACTTGAATAGTGACTGTTTGATATCAATAAATACCTTCAACCTGCTCATGTCCTTAATTGGCTGTCAATAACTGGCTACGTTATTTGTTTTTGCAGCCAATTGTAGCAGTCCCTTCTTTCATCTGTGCTGATGTATTTAGCAAGTTTCTGCCCTTCGTACGGGCTTTGCTGCGGGATGTATGATTTGGATGGTTGTTGCAGAAGTCCTTCCTGATGCGTTCAAGGTACTGATTACCCACCATTAGTTATTTAAACATTTTATTGGATTGGTATGTGAAACTAACCCAGTATTCAACCTGAAAAAGGGCCGTCTAATCATCAGGCACGAGATTTGTTTTAGGGTTATAGAGATTTATGTTCATTGGGCTTTTCACTCGTAGGAAGCTTCTCCATCTGAAGGTGCATCAGCAGCTACACTTTCTGTGGCATTCATGGAAGTCTCTCAGCACCCTTTTCCAGAACTCAGCCACGACTACAGGGGGTCGTCTGTTCGAAACTTGATACTGAATATGAACACAGAGCAAATCCTTTCTTAGGTTTTTATATAAAAACAAAAATAATTACTGAAGGGCACCAAAGGGGGGTGCAAACCCATACACACAAAGAGCTCCACTACAAAGCAAATCATCTGTGATATGGTCTAAAGGATTAACATCCGCACATTACTGTCCACTATATCTTATGTGTAAGATTTTTAATCAGCTTTCAGTAATTTCAGAAGAAGTGGGTTTCTCTCAAATGAAAGCTCTTTTTTTCGCTCTATTAAGTCAACCATAAAACAGCAAGAGGAGTGAAGAAATTGTCCTCAACGCAAGAGACGACCTTGCCATGCCCCGTAAATTCTTGTTCAGTAGATCCTTTTATAACCCAGATAGCCCAGTGCACCCATATGTGGCCGCCCAGATCATTCTTGTCCACGGACAGTGGAGGAGGAGACGTCTCATCGTCTCTGCCTCTCTCTAGCATAAAAAAAGCGCTATCAATAAGCACAATCCCTCTTTCTTCAAATTGTCGAATGTGAGATTACGTTCCCAAGATCCTTCGCATTACGAAAACTGTTATTCGTACTATCCCTCTCCAAATAGCAAGGAAATTTCCTTGGCACTGAAAATCTTCTTTTGAGTAGATTATAATAAGACTTTACAGAAAAGGCTCCATCTCTACCACTACTCCAACATCAACATCACCTTATCTCAAACTAGTGGGTCGGCGCGCGGTCGATAAACCCGAAGCGAAAAACTTAAAATATACAAAAATAAAAGCAAAAATATGGGTACCAAAATAATAATAATAAAATAATAATAATATAATAATAATAAATAAATAAAATAAATTACTAAACAGGGCACTCTGGAACATAGGAAATCCCCCCTCTATAATGCGGATAGCTTTCTCCACTCCGTTCTAAGATAGACCGCACGCCAATCTATTCCCACTCCATAAATCTTGTTTTACTACTTCCCCAAGTAAGTTTCGCCGACTTCGTCCTTTCTTCATATCGTGTTTTCGGTAACACACTTCTGTTCTTATCGGAGCATCTAGGGGTCTACGGAGAATATGTCAAACCATCTCAATCTATGTTCTCTCATCTTCTCTGCCACCGGTGCTATTCCAACTTTTCGTCGAATATCGTCATTTCTCTACCACTACTCCAAGACAAAGTATCCACACTAGTGCGGGAAAATCCTAGAGTTACACAGTCATCAAGAAAGCTTCCAAAAGATTCAAGCTCCCAATCTGGGCCTTGTCTCGTAAAGTCAATCTCCCAAGTAGTTCTCCCTTTGGAGAAACTATACAATCCGACACAAGAGCCTCTTATTCCTAGTGATGTGAAAGAGGCAAGGGACACGATCTTGATAGAAATATTTTCACGCCAACTGTCAAGCCGATATTGTATCTGCTCACCATTTCCCACAATAGATTTAAAATGAGTAACAAAGTCACTCCAGTCATAGCTATTCTTGCACTTTTGGAAATCCAACCTGTTCTTCTATGGCCAAATTTAGCATCCACTTTCCTCCAAAGACAATCATATCCAACATCAAATGTCCATAACCTTTTTCCTAGAAGAGCTTTGTCAAGCAATATGAGAGACTTGATGCCAAGAGTGTTGTCAGAAAAAGGTTGACAAGCTGCTTTCTAATTAACCCGATGAAATTACACTCATTTTAACCCCCTCGCGGAAATCTTTTCTGCAAATCCTGCAGCCATTTGGCAACCGAACAAGGGATAGGAAAGAGAGACATGAAATAGATAGGAAGATGGCAAAGAGTGTTTTTTTTTTTTTTTTTGGGTGGGGGGGTCAATATTCCCCTTTTGAAAGGAAAGATATAACCCAGCAACATCTTCTCAAATTTCTCAACAATAGGCTCCCAAATGCGCATATCCTAGCAGCCAAAGGAAGGCCTAAATAGGTTAAGGTTAAAGAACCCATCCATACTAGAATTACTTGGAATTTTTTCTTTGATTAGCGAATGGCTTGGATTTTCTTTTATTGATTGTGACTGTATGACTTTCACAATCCTTCATACGTTTGCATCATCAATTTTGCAGCCATCAAGCTTCAAGTTTGCGTCTTGTTATTGTTTAATTTTGTTCTCATTGCTCATACTGAGTTTGGATCAAGATAGCTGGCAATTGTCCTTTCTGACATATTTTATCAGCCACTCTCATTTTTCTCATCGTTTTTTTCATCCAGTCCCTAAATTTGTTTTCGTCATCGTAGCCAAAGTATATGAATTCTGTCGTCTTCTCTGGTTAATAATTAGTCATTCTACTTTAGTATGGTTTGGAACAGCACTTGGGGTTTATAAAGTGAGAGAATATGGGTTGGGATGATAATTTTATTTGTTAACCACGTTAATCTTCTTGAGCTGCACCAGATGTACCAATTAGTCACGATTTTCTTGTTGGACTCAATTGCCTCTTTTGGCTTTTCTTGTCCTCTCTTTCCAATTTCTCTTCTTGTATGCTTTATGAAACTAACTGTGTGATATCATCCAGCTCGGAGGATGCTTCTGGCTTCTTCGTCTCTTTACTATTTGGTCTTGGGCCACTGCTGGGTGGCATTGTTCTTGTAGCATTTGCTCTTGCCTTCCGCCTGCAGCATGCTCTCCTCATGGGTGCCGCCTCTGGAATTGCATTTGTCCTTGGTGCTTGGCGACCATTGCAACTACTACTCTCCTCGAAGATGGGATTTATTCCTCTGATTTCGCTTATTGCTGCTGGATCAGCATTCGTCCATGCTGCATCATCTAGCATCTTAAATGTTGCAGGACGCAAGAAAAGTTCAATAAACAGCTTGCCATCGGCTACTGGCTTTCCGTTGAGCATATTCACCCTCCAGTCATTTTTATCATGCGGAGCAGTTGCTCTGCATGCTTTAGCTGAGGGACTTGCCCTCGGAGTTGCAGCACCTAAAGCGCACGGGTTGGGCCGGCATATGGTCCTTCCAGTTTCTCTGCACGGGCTTCCAAGGGGTGCAGCTGTCGCTAGCTGTATCTTTGGGCTACTGACAGCTGGCACGGCTCTCTTGCAGCTGCTGCGCTTATCGGGTTTATGGGCCCGACTTCTGCCATCGGGGCCATACTTGCAGGAATTGACTACAGTGGTCTTGACCACGTGATGGTTTTTGCTTGCGGGGGATTACTCCCGAGCTTTGCTCGGATAGTAAAAAGAGCAGCGAGATTGGACGCAAGGAAAAGCAGTTGTGGTTTGTTAATGGGAGTTGGTTTTGCCACCATTTGCTTAACATGCACTAAGTTGGTGTGCTTGCACACACCTTACTGCAATTCGGCCCCGGAGGCCGTCAGATAATTTTGCAATGCTCCATATCTTGATGTGGACTCAACTGGATTGGACTCGTAGAACAGGCTAACGCCGTCAAGAAGTGCTTGAAGGACACGGCACATGTAAAGATTTCATGCTTAACAATTATTGAACTCAGATTTTACACCTGATGTAGATTTTTCAAAGGATCTACCGATCTGAGGAAGGAGCTGTTACTCCTTGTATTCTCAAGAGAGCGATATTAATTCATCTGGTGCGTCCATGAATGACCGGGTTATTGAGACCACATGATAATCAATCTGTTCATCTGTTTCTCTTCCATTTGGAACAGAAATCCATTGACAGCGTGATTTTACTTATTTTATAGTCGGGAAATAGATTTGGAACAATTTCTCTATTTTTGAAACATAAATAAAATAAAAATTCTTCTCATTGCTCACTCTCTCTCGCATGCGGTTCCTCCTCTCTCGCGTTCATTTCGCCAGCCATTGATCTATTGGTCGCCAACCGTAGAAATGTTACACTATTAACATATAAATTTTATTTCGAGAAAAGAAATTTTTTGTCGTTGTTAATCACGTTTTTCTTTATAGAAACTCGTCCAAAAAATGAAATAAAAAATATATTTCATTTTAAAAATTGATGATGCCCGAAACAGAATGATTGTCATTGAATGGTTATCGGATTTTGAATGAGCAGGATGATGGGTTATAGATATTTTAACTTGGAACGATCAGTCAGTCAAGTCATCGCTTTGTCCGCTGAATTTGTATGAACTGATGCCCACTAGTTGGTTTTCCCAATTGCTGTTTCCACCTGCTAGGCTGCTTAAAAATCCTTCTTCAGTGGCATATTGCGGAGAATTGGCATCTTAGGCACTTGAAGGAGCCATCGTCCTTCAATACACACGAGAACTATACTGAGATTTCAAGATACGAATCAATTTTAGACGTTAATCTTCAGTTTTCATTCAAGCCCTCTTATTACGAGGAGACGACTAGTTCTTTTTTTCTTTTTCTTTTTCTTTTTCTTTTTTTGGCAAAAGGAGACGACTAGTTCTTTTAGAGGATTTTTGGCATCTCGCGAGCGAGCGAGGGCATTCCGGTGAGGGAGGAGTCTTCGCATGATTAGTTTCAGAAGAGGACATACGACAAAGGCTCCACCATAGAAGAGGACTCAAAGCTCACGTCTTCAAGAGCAGACAAAGATGCCGGCATCGGTAACCATCATGGCTGCCCGTGGAAAAGAACAAGGAAAGTCGAACAAAACATATTGAGATAATATAACAACTTCACATCAACAGAATAGAAAACAAATTTGTCCAGGGCTGGCCGGTGTTGCTTGGTCAGACTCATGCTAGTAAACGGTCAGTTCACAGCCCAATTTTTTTTTTTTTTTTGGGTTGCTAAATTTGTGCATCAAAGCCAGAGAGATGAATTTGTAGGAACAAAATACAGGGGACATCAGGTCCAAGTCATCATCAAGACTACGCAGTAACACCCACCTCTTCAAACTTTATTGCAGCCTTTGATCAAAGCTATGAACAGAGAAGGCCCAGGGTTATAGAGTACAATGAAAGAGCAACCCTGATATATTATTGAACCTACATCACTTGCAGCTCTTCTCATTTGCCCTGGACATCCTCACCTTCCCATCAACCAAATTCTCCTTCTCCGAAGCCAACCCGTCTTCGACTTTGCCGGGCTTCCCTTCCTCGACACTCTGCGATCCTGTCAACCTTGCCAATATCACAAACGTCATCCCACCAAGCACATTGTTCGCGCACCTCAGAGCCACTACAGATGTCTTGAAGGCCAGCGCGGGAAGCCACTTCTCCAGCAAGAACTCAACGCCATTCAGAGTTTGGTATCTGAAATTGCTGCTCAAACCCATGTGAATTGCCCATGTGGCCGCATTCAGGATGGTCGGGGGAGGCTTATTTGGTGTCTCGAAATTGGGGTCCATCTTCTTCCTCATCTTGATCAAGCCATTCGAGAGAGCCGTGCCTACAAGGCCAGCAGCAAACCCGACTGCCGCAAAAACCGACCCTTTGTACACGAAAGTCCCAAATCTTTCAACTATGCCATAAGCGCCTGGTTCAAACATGTGACTCTTCGGGCAACTAGCAAAAATGGCAGGGAGACTGGATGATGCTGCGGATGCAGTGGGCGCTAAGAGGTACATAAGAGTGAAATTCAGTATGCATCCAACAACGAGAGTGGAGAACACGAAATCGAGCTCATTTAGCCCGAAATTGGGGCGAGAAGCCATATCTCCAAGAACACATGCACTGACCCCCACTATTTCCTCCATCAAGACCTTGAATGGAAATTGGGGATCCGCAGCAACTCTGGATCTCCACCCATTGAGAAAAAGGCCCAAAATTCCCACACCCTTCGACTCATCAGAACTGCCATCCCCAGTCCACCCGCCACTGTCGCCGCCGCCGCCCCCGCTTCCATGGCCAACCCCACTGTTGCCGCCGCCTCCACCACATGAAAAATCAAACTTCGCATGCAATTGACTGGGACAGGCTTTATCTCTGGAAGGAGAGAGGACTGGTTTTGACTATTGAGAGAGTATGAGGAAGGTGAGAAGGCAACCGCAGACGGGTTATTGTTTCTTCGATAGCGGTTATTGGCGAAGCTGCAGTGCCGCCCGGCAAGTGGGCTGTAACGCAGTTGAGACTGAGCCGCCATGTTTCGGTCTTTAATCTCTAGAACAGAATAGCTTCCTCACCAACCTCACCTACCACCCACTTCTGCAAATTCAATCCAAAGATGAAACAAGCAAGAAAAAGAAACAGACACATACAGATACACACACAGCAAGGCAATCAACAAGGAAAAACAGCAAATTTCGACAAATCCAGATCCCACCAAAGATCCAAGATCAATCGTCTCAGAAAATTGCCAATCCACCCAGAGAAACTAAAGCCAAGCATCAAACGGTCTCAGGCCGAAAAAGAAAAGAACTTTCCATGCCGGAAACGGTCTCAGATTGATACATTCAGTCGAAAAGATGAGTACCTGAAGTGGGTATGCAAGAAGAAGCAGAGAGGCTCCCGCGAAGAAGCGAAGAAACGGATCAACGCGGCCGGCGAGGACTGCAGTGTCGACGAATACGGGTCTATGGATTGAATGGAGGTCAGCACGGTCTTAGTTGTGGTGGATCAAGGATCTTAACATTGGGCGCGGGTGGGAAATGGGAATGTTTAGAGAAGCGAGCGCAGAGGAAGAGAGAGAGAAAATGGCGCTGCAAGAACGAGAAAGACGCAAGCTCGTATAAATAGCCTCAAGAGACCTCGCACATGACCGCAGTCGAGAAGAAAAACCCTAAACGGCATTTTCACAAACAAAAGCAAAATTTTTAAATAAAGATTCGAAATGCCTTTATTTTCTCAAGAACGGGTCTATAATTTTAAATAAACACTTACAGAGATCATATTAGCATCGAAGAGTTGTCTAATTTTAAGGTATTTTCTTCTTTTACTTTTACAAATATTTTTCTTTTTTTCTATCCTTGTTCTGTTTTATTTCATTTTTATATTTTCTTTTTGCCGGTGGCCAGTCTCAATCGATGGCTGGCCACCGGTAATGCCTAGAGACCTTGCCCAGTGGCCAAGGAGAAGAAAAAAGAAAGAAAATAAAAGAAAAAAAAATAATTTAATATTAAAATTGTCTTTTAACGTAAACACATTTGACTAGTCGAAATATTTGATCAACTGAAGAGGTCAAGCTGTTATTTAAAATTGATATAGTCGCTTTAGACCTTTATTTAAAACAAGTTCCGCTATGAGCCATCTTTTGAGGAAACGAGAGCAATTTATGCTCTTATTTGAAATATTCTCAACAAAAAATGATGTTTTTCCTGTATTTACTAGACTGGTAAAAAAACCTCTTTCTATGAAAAAAAATCTTGGAGAAAAAAATTTGATACATTAAAATTCCAAATTAATACCTTCATGAGACATTAATCCCATACTAATTTTTCTTTTATAAAAATGTGATGTTGTTACTCCATAATATATTTACCCTAAATTAATTTTCTCTCGTGAAAAATTACAAATTGTTGTTGCTAACCCAAATTTTACTCTTTTCAGTCTACCATGGAGAGTAAATTTTTCAATCAGGACAAATGTGTTATGGGCTACCGATTCAAAATTATTTTGTGAGACAATAATTAATTTAGGAAAGCGTCTCATGGTATTCATCTCGATTCAATAATAATTCAAACATACACGATGACATGAATTGTGGAAATGATAATGATGAGCTTGTGCTTGCGCAAGATCAAACTGTTTGGTGTAAGATATGAAAAATAGATAGGTGCTCACAAAATTATTTTTCTTAAATTAAGGGAGATATCTTATAGGAGTACTAATATATTTTGTTTCTAACCAACCATCTAGATATCACCGACATCGATACGCATTATTTTTCAAAAAACACATTGAGACACGTTGTAATATACATTATCACACACACACATATAAAGCATTGACGGTAAGTTTTTTTTTTCTTTTGTTAGAAATTCATAATTATGTTTTTTGGGCTAATGAAATATATTAATTTTGAAATGGCTGGATAAATAATTTAAGTATATATATTTTTATTGATTTACATTTTCACCCATAAATGCGAGATAATAACTAATTGATCCGTACGTGTCGAAATAGCATGTCGGAATGCTGGATTGTGATGCGTACACGGATGCATCCTGAACACACGAAATCCGAAGAGTGTCCATTCTTCTTAGCCGATTATATGTGAGGAAAATAAAAAACAATAAAAAAAAAAAACTGAGGTGACCATATAAATTGGGGCTAAAATTCACCGAATTGACCTTCGCGGTGCGAAAATCATCCCTCGTCGATCGAACTCCGACGAACAAATTAGAGGAGAAGAGAGAGAGAAGAGGAGCTTGCGGCGGTGAAGACATGTCGTGGATATGGCTGGAGTCTGCTCTTCCGCTCGGGATCATCGCCGGGATGCTCTGCGTCATGGGCAACGCTCAGTACTTCATCCACAAAGCCGCTCATGGCCGCGTAAGTTGTCTTTTCTCCCTCTCATATCGGCTCCGATTGCCTCCGTCTCCGTCTCCCCCTTGGTTTTGAAGCTTTTTGGGTGGCTCGCGATTGACAGCCGAAGCACATCGGCAACGACGTGTGGGACGTGGCCATGGAGAGGCGGGACAAGAAGCTCGTGGAGAACCTTTCCTCCGCTCCTTCCAGTTGATTCAGTAGGTTCCGCCCCGATCTCATGTCTCTCGGTATGCCCGATTTGATTTTTCTACGGAATCTGTATGATCTTGGGCTGCTCGTGAAGTGTGGGAGTGTGCTCAATCGCGTTGCCTGCGCTGTCTCGCAAGGATTTCGTCTTTAGGGTTATTGGAGTGTCTGGCTCAATTTGCTTCTTTTTTCCTTCTTTTTGAATTTGTCTACCCATGTGGTGCCGTCGCAGTGCCAGTTACTCTTGTGGCATTCGCGACCCAGTAGAGTGACATCGTGGAATGAATTTTTAACCTGAAAGCCGTGAGTGACTCGGACAGAGTTGAGATGGCAACATTCCGCACTTCTGCAAGTTGAACCGGAATTTTTTTGTGCTTCATAGGCGGATGATCGTCGCTTGGATTGTTTTAATTTAAGGGTTAGGAGTGCAGAAAACCATGAATTAAGCATTTAGTGGAGCTCCATTGGTAAAACTAGTCTTAGCAGAATCAATGAAGGGTTTTAGAGGTGTATAGGATGTTTTCTTTCCTTGTACTGTTGGATGTCAGTAGGACAGAACGCTGCAACAAGCTATATTGAACAGAAGGTGTTTATTTCTTGAAAAATGAACTGGAACGTTCATCTTATTATTTCCGTGCAAGGGAATTTAAGAACCAGGAAAATTCAGTGCCAGAAAGGTTTTGGTTCATCATTTGGGTTTTAGGTTGCCTATTCCAATTCCACGGCTCTCATCCAAATTGTTGTATTTTCGTTGAACTGAAAATAACTGAGTCTCTTGGGACAAAAGATGTGGAAATATCTTTCGAACACTTGGGGCGGAAATCTTCGAGCACCACTAGTTAGAATTCAAGCCGTTACCTCCATGGTGTGGTGCTGATGATATGAAACTTTGTTGGGCAGCATCTCCTTGTTCCTTACTGAATTCCACCACCATGATCATCTAGATGCCATCATAATCCCCTGATCCCATTTCATTCTAGAATTTTCTTGGATGGTGGCGCCACATTGTCTCCTAAGAAAAGCAGACTTCACCTTGAACTACTACGTCTGTACATGTGGTTTTACTTCACCAATCTAATCTAGCCAGGGTTAAGGTCTTGTTGAACTGAATTCATAGTTTCCCATGTCCCATGGTCTTGTTTGATTTTGTTGGTCATAGCATGCTATCATATTCAATCAAGTAGAAGTCAAGGTTAAGAAGGTGGTAGCGAGAGTAGTTAGTTGAAAGATCTATCTATGGGAACATGGTGGAAGTTCTTAACTTTTACGATGGTCAATTTGTCAATCAGTTTCTATTGCTTTTTAAACAATTTGGTTGCAACTGGAGTAGTGCAACTTCATGTACTTGTGAGAGTGATCAAGTTTCGCACAGAGTGGCTAACCATGCAAACTCTCAGGAACTTGCCTGTGATTGAACTGAGAGTTTGCCTGTGATAGAACTTTTGTTTCCCCAAATAGATTGTATTGTTCCGTCTTTTCTTTAAACTGACAGTTGCCATGGGTATACTGTTTCGTTCGAAAACATGCCCTGGAATTGCTACGGCCACTATCTTGGGTATAGAACTTGAAGTAGTTTTTAGATCTGATTTTTTTTTATTGATTTGTAGTACTGTGCGCCACAGTGGGGGGATTCTTTCTTGGGGCCTGAACAGTGAGGGCTTTATCGAGATGATTTAGGCTCCATTTGTTTTGTGTAAAATGAATGATTGAAAAACGTTTTCCTAAAAAGAATAGCTTGTACTGCTTACAAGAATGAAGAAAATGTTTTGGACATAAATTATTGTTGATAAATGAGACATAACCCTCGCGAATACGGGAGCTGCTACTGAGTGAACCAGCGATCATGTGAAGGGATGGTTTTTAGGGGGATCTGGTCGAATGACCTGCTGGCGCCACATTCCCATGCTTTTTTAGCTATGGAGTGATATAATATTCCCTTTCAATCATATGAATATTATTTGCAATTTTCTTGTTTTCGTGTATCGTTGATGAAAGAAGCTGGGAAAAGGACAATAGGATGCGGCATCATCCTTCTGCTTTTGTTTTCACATAATTGCCTTTGGATAGAAATGTGATTGACCATGTTATTATTTCACTATTAGTGAACAAGACAAATATAGTTTGCATTATTGTTTCCTTTCTGTACCATCTGCGTTGATTTACTTTCGAAAGAGCTTTAAAATGATGATCTTTCAGCTAGCCCCCCTTGTTTATATATGTGAGCAAGTAGCAAGTGTTGTGAGGAATGAGGCCCAAGGTGTGATATCATATTTTACATCCATAGAGCCATGGCAACTACTTTTGGCATTTTTTTCTTCTGCAGTTCCGTTGTTCCATCTGAATGCAGCTTGACATCCAAATTCCCGAATTAAAATGCATAATGCAGGAACGTCGATCAAGTCAGTGAAGTAATAAAATGCTGATGCGTGTCTCCATCCATGGCAAGGAGTCTGGAAGCAATATCTAGTGAGGTCATTTTGTTTTTGCATGTGCATCTTGATGACCTTACAGACCATTTTGGGGACATTTGAAGATATTTGACCTTAAATGTACTTTTTATGACTGTTAATGAATTTATTTGTGGAGGTTTGATGATCCTCATTTGGTTTACGTTTCACTGCTGTCATTACTATAAGAAATTGCACATCTAAACTTGAGTTCTCAAAGTATAGTGTACAAACTGAGGTGTTAATTTATAGACGGGAGAAATCAGTTTGATTTACACCCGGGAAGAGAAGTTGAGGAGTTGGGTTTGGGGTGGGGGGAACATGTAAGGGATGTGAGGATCTTGTTAATCTCCTAGTGTCAGCTCTTTTGAGTCATCTATTGCAAAACCTATCAAGAAGTTGGTCTGAATGGTGATTCTTGGCATGTTCAGAGAAGACTCTTCACCAGTTTCTTGTCTGTTCTTTTTCAATCCTCTACATTGCCATTGTCCTTGGGGTAGTTTTCATGGTATTGATGTACTTGAACTTTTGGAGAGATGCATATACTCTTGAGACCAGTTGCTGGCCTATGATCTGGTCTTCTAGCAATCCAATTTGTTGCTTGGGCCAGATTATGTAATGCTGTTGGATTGGAAGAAAGACTAATATTGAGTTTTTAAGAAATCAATCATACATTCCGTTGTGTGTAACTATTAACATGTGAATCAGGTCTAAGAAATGTGCATCACCTTGTTACAGATATGAAATGTCCCGGTTTATAACATTCTGAGGCATCCTCTCTTGAGAACATCCTTTCTTCTGAGCTGTTTCTTTTAGAGGGGTTTTTCTCCGACATAGTTGAGCAATCTAATGGAACCATGGACACCACATAGACCGGATCAATCACAGTGGGATCCTCCGGGAGGGTCTCAAGCTTCAAAAACCAATGGCTGTGATCGTGCCTGGTCCTTAGGGCCAGTATATTCCCATTTTGATGTCCTTAAATGCGAAAGCCATTAAGTTCCTTTATTGTCTAAACAGGTTCTTTTTTTTTTTTCTCCTGATCAAAAGGAGGAAAATCCTCTTGCTCCTCTCTAATATTTGGGCAGCTTGTATTTATGCCTCATTAGTACTCTAATCTGACTCTCACGACAGTTGAATTACCACTTACTGGCGTGATTTTGGGGCTTAGCATTTCATCATCATTAAAAGGCTGAAACGCCCAACCATAAAAAGGGCTTTTTTTTTTTCTTTTTCCTCCCCAGCCTTTTAGGTACACAGCCCATTTTTCTTTCTGGGTGGAAACGATGTGGCAAATCATCGGATGGAAGGGTTGTCATAATTGTTCGCGCACCATAATCCGGTTATGTAATCGTGTCACTGGAAAATCACTGTACTTTTGTTAATTATGCTCTCAAACCTACGCATGTTAAATTCGTGTCAGTTTTGGGTTTGCCATATAATCGTCTAAACGTTTTCATTTGTGGGCGAAAAGGTCACGGTAAGAGCCGGGATGTTCGGTATGAACTTTGCTTTTAAAATTTTAGCTTTTTTATTAGCTTTAGGTGAATGTTGAACGTCTCAAAACATACAAAAAACAGTAGTCAAAGTCTACTAAGCTGGCCGAGGACCTTCATTTTTCATTGCCATCCCCATTGAACATGGACAATTTGTGGGGCTCTTTCATCTGTATAAGGACAATAATAGAACCAGATACAAAAGGAGAGAACGTGAAGTCACAGTGAAACTTGTTTCGCAGGGGGAATTTGTTTCTATTGTTCTCGTGATGTGATGAACCATAAAGAACTAGCAACAACAGGTAATTCGAAATGGAGGTTAACCCATGACGGAATAACAGAGAGCAGGTTAGACAATCATGATCGCGATTCGCTCGATTTGAGCTAATCCCAAACGAGTTGAACCATTCATTTGACTGGTTGTTACTGATCTTTTTTTTCTTTTTGCCTCTCCATCTTGTGATTGCTGGAGCTACCAGCTACTTCAAAAGAATTTGAGACAAACATCATTGTTGAGTCGAGAGGGGTAAAACTCATTTGAGTTTGCTTTAGCCCGGCTGGAAAGCTTAAGGTAATTGTCGGATCTAGTTTGAATTCTCCATGTAAAATCTTCACTCGTGAAATAGTCGACATTATGACCTCTGTCATTTTTTTTTTCCTGGAATTATGGAAAAGTAACCGCATCCCATCATACTCCAACAAATGTACTTCGTCAGACCGATTATTAAAATAATTTTTAGCCATTGTATTACGTAATTCCTCATAATTTCATATTTAGGCCTAATATCCAAAAAAAAAACTTCAGCTTTAGTCTCTGCTCTAATTATATCCAAAAAAAAAATTTCTTATTAAAAATTTCAAAGTTTTACTTCCATCCCAATTCTACCGGCTTAACACTAAAAAAAAAAAAAACTTCGACTCTAGCTTTTGTCCTAATTCCATCGGCCTAATATCCAAAAAACTAATAACTTTAGCATTTGTCTCAATTATATCTAAAGCTACTTTTTGTCTCATAAAAAACTCTAAACTTTTACTTTTACCTCAATTATATCATTGTTAGCCTTCCGTTCATAATCACCATTAGTTATTCCTACGTGGTATGTTCAAGTCGTTAAATAATTACATCTCAGCAAAGTTAACATGAAAAAAGCCCAACAATTTCTCTTCTATTGTCTGTTTCCCCTACGGATTGCCAGGAGATATAGAGCCACTCAAAATGGTGCGTTTCGAATTCTCCACAGCACTCAATAATCCAAAGAACAGCTAAACGTAGAGATTTGATTATTTGGACAAACAATCTCAAATCTCACCATCCTTGAAACCCGCTGTTTTTGAATTTCAAAATTTATTGATAAGTTTGACGAGAAAATTCGAGTTATGTAAGGTTAACTAATAGTGATTATAAACGGAAGGTCAATAGTGGTAGAATTTGGCTAAAAGTAAAAGTTCGGGATTTGTTATGAGATAATTTTTTTGGATATAATTAGGACAAATGTTAAAGTTGAGGGTTTTTTGAGTATCAGACCGATAAAATTGGAATAAAAGTAAAAGTTGTGGATTTTTAATGAGATAAAAAAAATTGGCTATAATTGGGATAAAGGCCAAAGTTTCAGTTTTTTTATGAGACAAAAAAAATTGATTATAATTGGGACAAGGGTTAAAGTTGGATTTTTTTTTTTTTGGTATTAGGCCAAAAAAATCAGTGAGCTCGTTTTCCATCTGGCACAGTACATTCGATCACGAGATCTTCAAGTTTGACCCAAGTTCTTAGCTAAGAAGTCGCTCAATTTGTGCGATTATCTTTCAGGCTGCTCACCATCATCCTAGGTCAATCATAGCACAAAAGGCCTCGACCCGACATTCTGATTCCAAGTTGGTAAGGATGGAGACAGGAAACAAGCAGGCCAGTCCAACTCAGAAAAGAGTAATGAGCAACATGGTTTGGAGACAAGCGGCAAAGTCACAGAGCTAATTAGGAGGATTCTCCATCACACCATTTTGCTTTATTTTATGTTTAACAATGCTGAGAGTGAAAGCCACCTGGCCGAAACAAAACGGTAGGAAAAAGATTTTTTTTTTTTCTAGACTTCACATCAAATGCTTTTCATTTTCAAATGCCCACATAAATGAGAGGACTAATAGGGTTCTCGAAGTACTCCAATCCCTTTCATGGAGCTTAGGTTCGCTATCCGTGGCGACCTGCAAGCTTTGTTCTTGGGCAGAAACTTCTGTAGAACCTATGTACACGTCTCTTTACCCGGACCCGAAAAACCCAAGCTCCTAAGGAGTAACAGTTTGCAATTCATGGATCTGGGGTAGAACTTAAAAGAGATGACATGACACAATAATGCTTGATTGCAATATTCCGTGAGAGCACATTAGGACTAGCTTTAGCTGAAGAGACTCTAAGCCAGTCTAGGCCCTCAGAAAACCGCAACATACTAATCTGATGAATCATGTTGTTAATCAAAAGTGAGCAGTATGGGCCAAACAGGAGATGAAAGACGTGAAATTTCCTTTTATTCCTTCTCAATGGGCAAGTAATTCAACACAATTAGAATTTAACTGTTTTCACTAACGCACACACGACATCGAATCACGAAATTATGGATGCTCACAAGTGAAAAAAAAGGCAGATTTACAAAAAATTCTAGTTTGCCCACACTAGTAGCAAGGAATTACCATGAATGAAGAGATCAGATGGGAGACACCACCAAAAAGAAGGTGCAGTCAGGGAAAAAAAGCTTTTTCTGGGTGAAGGAAGTGAACTTGAATAAAAGCGGCAGCTCCATCAACATGGAAGCTTGCAAGAATATTTGAAGTTAGGGCACATATTCACTCTCAAGAATGGGCTGTGTCCTGGTGACCATAGCTGCTGGTGCTTTCGTATCACCAACCGAAGTCATATGAAGCGTTTCCCCGCCTTCCGCAGCCTTCTCCATCTGTTGCATATTCTTTCTTTGCTTGAACTTTTGTGCCCATAACAGTAACAAACCCAGTAGCACAATCAATGCTAATCCCCCACAACAGACCCAACAATTATCCAGACTTTGGAGTTGGACTTTCCATGACTTGCCTTTCCTGGACTTGGTCCTCCACCACCGGATTTGGGAGGCGGAGAGATTGGAGCAGGGGAAGGAGCAATATATTCAACCACTATGGAAAAATGTCCCTGTTCCATTGTAGAGCATACATTGCTCGATATCAGATTGCTGAAATTGATCGAACCATTTAAATCAATTGAAACACACTTGGCAACAGACCCCAATGGAGGAGACTTCACATCTGTGAAATGAATCATATGGGGTCGGCAGATGTCCTGATATCCAACTCTGGCAAATTTGTAGCCGACAAGTTAAATGCGTCATAAGCAAGAAGTCCCAGAACGGGCGATAAATATGTGTAACCAGGTAATGGATAATACGCCACAGACCAATTTCCAGGTTTTGATACACAAGAACCAGCCTCTCGACATATGGAGTCTCGGTAACTCCAGTTGGAATTTCAAACTCCTTGTATGACTTAACACCTCTGTTTCGCAAGCTGCCACTCCGAAGCCTCATTGCAGACACCTTAATCCCCGTCAAGTTTGACGAAACAACTCCGTCGAAAGAAATGGCCCGTCCTAGGGCGGTCGTCAAATGCCCTATAGGCATAATCCTGGAGGAAGCCCATCTAAAGCTCGTGCGGATCCAACAGTAGACTGGGCATTCGATATCTCGACCTCAAACAAACATAACAGAAGGACGTGCATCATGAGACCCCAGAGACGCCCCATCGATGCTCCGGTGGAGCAGCAGAATGCTACTCTATTTGAATTCAATATCTCCAGTTCAACAGCCACAGACTCAACTCCAAAATAAACGAGCACTCCAAGAGCTGTGCAGTAAACTGTCTTACAGCAAATTCGCCAACATGCTTGGTTTCTGCAATTCAGATTCCGAAAAGACTTCAACCAAATGACAAACAGCACCAACGGGCACTGCATGAAAAAAAAAGGGGGGCGTGCGTGTATCAGAGAGAGGGAAGAGCAAAAGCTTATTCAGCCGTGGCAACTTCTGATGGCAATGCCCAGATTTACTTTTCCCTTTTTCGATCCTTGTGAAAGAAGCTACACCTGGCCTCATGGACCAAGAACGACTGCTGGAGAATCTCAAAAGCTTCGCCTTTTTCGGGAGAAAAACAAAGTCCATCACTTGACCCGCATTTCCTCCTAATCAGAGATTCCAATGCATCCAAATGGATCAAGCGAGAGCGACGGGAAAAGGAAAACCGCCGTCTAATCACACTCCGTGTTTGAATGGTCAACCCGAAGTCGCTATCGCAAATGAATAAGACATTTTTAGTCACTAAAGCCATACGTTACTCAGGACCTCTCGATGCACTAACGCGCATCCAACCAAAGCAATCCAAAAAAGAAAAAACGCAAGAGATGTGGCGATTGCCCAGCGCCCAAGTACCTGATTACAAACCCCGCTCCAAACCCTAAATCTCAGTCCGAGGGACGCGCCTCAACGCCGGCCACTCGGGGACCAGCAAAACCCTCGCGAAGGTAGCCGAAATGCGGATCCACTGGAAGCCCAGAAGCGCAAGGACCGGAGAATCTTGAGGTAAATATAAACGCTCGGCGGAGGCGGAGATCGCGGGGCTGAGTGAGGGCTCTCAAGCAGGCGAGGCCGAGGAGGTGTCCGGAGCGACCGCATTGCGACCGAATCAGGGGAAGGGACAGAGGGAGGGAGGAGGTGGGCCTAACTCGCACGGATGGCGGTCCGACGAATTTAACGCCGCTGGCAGAGGCAATGAAGAGTCGATCTCGCGTAGTTCAGAGCTACGAGACAAGCGGATGTTCGCCAGCTAACTTCGGGACAGAGATCGGAGACGAGAAGGAGTGAATGATGGGACTATTCTCCTAGAGAGAGAAAGGGTGGATAGAGAGAGAGAGAGAGAGAGAGAAGCTTTTCTTCTCGTGCCCGTGAGCAAGACCACTGCGCAGCGAAAGAGAGATAGAGACTAGAGAGGGGAAGGGAGGAGTGCGGGAAAGCAAATATAAAATATTTATTAGGAGCCCACCAATCCGTGGAAGCTAGTTGTATCATATAAAAAGAAAAAATAAAAGCTACAAACAAAACAAAAA
>JAGVVM010008035.1:0-17992 GCA_019149425.1 Psidium friedrichsthalianum | reverse complement strand
TAGTGTATAACTTTGTTGAAGCAATTTCTAGATTTGCTTTCTCTATTTTTTGGCCCAGTTCTTTTTGCCATGAAAAAGGCCGGTAAGCCTCACCATCAACATAGGATTCGTTCTATTACCTTTACTACAAGTTTCCCCCTCATTTTTTACATCCTCTTCTTAGAAAGTTAGCCACTCACATGGTCCCTTTTTTTAGCAGCCAAGTGCTCATATCTCATTGCACAAAGAGTTCCGACATTTCAAATACAGCTAAATTCTACATCAACCAATTTATCTGCCAGTGAAACTTCAGTGATTTTCTTACCCAAGACAATCAAGTCGACCAATTTAACATTCTTATTAGTCTTTGGTCTCCTCATACTGAACTCCATCGGGGGAGGGGGAAACTATTATAAAGAGCGGCCAAATGGGCCAAATGTATTAGTCTCGTCTCCTGATCCTAGTGCTCCCTTCTCTCATACAAAGCCCTTCCTTTCGAATCGTCTCTACAAAACTTCTAACCGCAGCAACAAAACTAGACCATAAGAATAATACGAAATGTGTGTTCATAAGCTTTCGTCTCACGCCACTGACAGCGACAGAATGAATAATGAGAAAAAACACAATCATGAACTCCATTGAATTATAAGCATACTAACTGACATTCTGGACATCTACCTTCTGTTTGGGGATCCACAACGAATCTCTCGAGGCAGTCGACAAGTTGGTCCCATTGAAAGGGTCTCTCACCTATTCCCACACATGTGGATTGCCAAGACCAACTGCAGTTGTTTGAAAAACCTGCAAGGAAAAGGGAAGACAGAGAAACAATATAATTTCGTCATCCCATTCGGTATATCTATATAACTGCTATTAAGCAAACAAGAATCCACAACAATCAAATGACCAACAAGGCCCACAAACAAAATTGACAAGTGAACAAGTGACAAAATTCCATTCAGCAAGTGCTCATAAGATGGATACTGCCACTAGACTATGAGACATGATCCAAGCAGATACAGATTAGATGAAAGCTATTCTTCGACCGCAATTTTAATGATGTGAAGGCCCAAGGGCTTGAGTAAGGAAAATGCAAACCAGAGTTTCCACCAAGGGAAAAGAACAGTACAGTCTTTGATATGAGCAACTACAGGGGCCACTTTGTCTCAAAGAATTAGCAATGGATTGGTTAATTTAGAGTTGCCCCTGAAAAATACGAAGTACAAGACACAACCTATGCATATATACTTCCCACGTAAAACATGAATAATAAAGACGATTTCAGCAAAGAGATCAGAATACAAGGATTCAACTGACAAACAGGAATTCTTAAAAAAATCTTTAATTCTTCATGGGCTTTGCAAATAGGAAGTGTGCATTCAAACAGAGAAAAACACTAGAACATAAAAGGGATATGAGAAGTACAGAAGTGATGCTGCTGCATATGGTGCTGGATTACTATTTATGTGCACTAGTGTAAATGTAATCATCTTGAAATGAGGAAATTTTAGGAATGCCCTGATAATCCTGCTAATAAAAAAAGACTTACTGCTTCTAAGTCAAGGTCCCAGAGCGGGACAATACCCACACGTCCTGGTTTGTGTATGTACCCAGGCATAATGCCAATTTTACATTCTCCAGGTTAATAATACCAGGGCAGTGTGGGTCAATCCAGTCGTGTCTTGGATTGCCGTTCAGAGCAGCCTTAACTCGAACCTGGAATCATAAAGCATACATTTTATTATGTCTAACTCCAGATATCAGGAGTCACAAACTCGAAATTTGTATACAGTCCCTGATAAGTGAAACCATTTCCTTCTTCAATTCTCCTGAAACCGAATCAGTAAGTAACTACACTAGTCCAGAATGCCCAAAGTATATTTGGCTTAAAGAAGATTTATGTTCATTGATTTGATGACCGAATGTAGACTTTTATGAATCTCAAAAAGTCTTATGTTCAACAACAAACATGGGAAATATCCTTGCTTGAAACTCACAAAGAGAGGGGGGGGTGGGTGGGGGGTTGTGCAATAAGGATAGCAGTTTTTGAATCTAGTCTCTGCAATTGTTAAAGGAATTCAAAATCCTAACATGTGCATTTATGTTCTCTTATCAATTATCAACAAATAAGCATGGCCTTGATGAATGTCATTTAGAAATAAGAAATAAATAATTATCATTAAGTTAATATTGCACTTGTTTACCCATACAAAGGGTAGAATTTAGAATACCATATCATGTTGAGGGATCCCTTCCGTAATGCAAACAACAAGATCGAGCTCAGCTTCCATGGCCTCCATAATAGCAGCAGCAGCAAATGGAGGTGGAACATATACGACTGAAGCATTGGCCTTAGTTTCAGCCTTTGCTTCAGCAACTGTATTGAAAACAGAAGGCCAAATGTTCTGTGCCACCCTTCTTGGGAGTCACGCCACCCACCTGTTCCAATAAAGCAAATTAAATTTTATAATTAACTCACAAGACACTCCAATCCCAAGTCGCATAACTAATTCAAGTAATTCAAAATGTCATCCACATTGATTTAGCACTAAAAAGTGGAAGATCTCACAACAGATTTTCGCAATAAAAGCAGACTAAAGGAAAGACTCCATCATACTCTACAATGCACCTGCTCAGAAATCTTCAAGCAGCTGAACAGATTTACCAGTGGACAATATGAGAAAGAAGTACCCAAACAAAAATAGGCATGTATGGGCAACGTGGGCATGAAGCGAAGCCAATGCTCCAAAGCATAAGCGTGATCCACAAGGATTTAGCATTCGAAAGTGTGCGACCTCACACCAAGCTGTCGCAAACAGACCGAAAAGCTCAAATGAGCTATGTCATCAACAATTCCATATCAACCGCTTGAACACAGCGAACCCCCGATCAAACCTACTGACTAGTACAACAAAACTGCATCAAAAAAGCTCGGAGCAACGCGACGCTTCACCAACGCACAAGGTCCGATTCCAAATCCAAAACTGACGCCATCATCTAGACTCCCGGGTACAGCCAAAATGCGAGAAATGACACAAAGCAAAGCGATCCCTGCGCTGGGTATGGGCGAGAAGAGAGCAAGGCTCACCATCTTGGTGCCGTACTCGATGGCCTGTTCCGTGTGGAAGGTGCCGTTCTTGCCGGTGATGCCTTGGCATATGACGCGGGTGCTCTTGTCCACGAACACGGCCGGCTGGTGCGACGCAGCCGCGGCCGCGTAGCTCCGAGCCTGAGAGGCGAGGCCGAGCAGAGAAGACGGCTTCTCCGATGCGATGGAGCCTATGAGCTTGGTCAAGGCACGCCGAGCCATCGACTCGATTCCCTCGCCCCTCTCTCTCTCTGTGTCTCTAAGAAAAGCGCCGCATCGAGAGGGAGATTCTTGCAGAGTCGCAGGAGTGGCGGAGGTCTGACGATGGGCTTTCCAGGTTCCCACGGGAAAGGACCCCCCCGTACCAGCGTGCTTCTGGGCTTTTGGACTCGAGTTCGTTTTTCAGGGGAAAATGGCACAAGTAGTTCTAAATTAGCTAATATAAAATGTAATCACTAAATTTTTAATTTATTCAATATAACTCTTAAAGTTAACCCAACATGTAATATCGTTTCTAAAATTTTAAATTATACAATATGAACCTTGAATTTTTTGTAAATATTCAATTTAATTCTTAAATTATATGAAAATTTTCAATGTTGTTCTTAAACTGCACTTAACATGTAACAAAAGTCTAGAAATCACATTGAATAAATTAAAAATCCAAAAACCACGTTACATAATAAGGTAAAGTTCAAAAATCATATTTAACAAATTGAAAATTCAAGCATCACATTACATATTGAGTCGAAATCTAAAGATCATTTATGTCATTATCTTGATTTTTTAACATCCCGAAGAATAACACATTTCTTATCCAGAAAAATGAATAGAGGGAAACAAGTTAGATTGTTTAAGATGAGGAAATTTTAAGTTAAAATTTCCAATTTACCAGAGATTCGTGAAATAAGATGAGAGTTACTTAATATCATTTCTAAATCGCATCGCGTCCACTATCGAGTATAGCAAATTGCTGCTAACTCGTTCATTGTCTCAAGTGTAACACGTCGACAACGGGAGGGTTACTATGTTTCATGGTAAGACAGCATCAATTGCTGATCAGTCTTGAGCTTCCGAATTCTAGTCTCCGTTAGACGATGATACATACGCCTCTTGAGGATATACAGTAATGAAACAATATGGCCAGTCTCACGACAACGAGGAAAGAACGTGCACGCTCCAACTCGTGCTCTTCCCTTGTTTTACATCCAACCGAACCGGTGCCACGAGCAATGGAAATCCATTCCTCTTCTCATCTCAATTGCAAGTTCCACGACAAACTCGACCCACTCTCTCTCTCCCACACAATAGAATAAAGAACGGGGGTTAGGAAACAATGGCCAGTATTCACGACTACCAAATCTACGCTATACAGCTAAAGTTGACATGTCAGCACCAGATTAATGCAGAGTTGTTCGTGGGTACCAAGCAGCCAGTGAATGATGCCAGGAGCTGATGTAGGGGAACGTTAGCCATCATGAACTATTTCTAGCCACGCGTCCAAAACCAAGACGAATGTCATGAAGGAGCTTGCACTTCACCTTTACAGAACTTCCATGATCCATCCTCTTGCTTCTTTAGGACGTAATGAATTTTATAAGAGCTGGTATTGGCAAAAGAGAGGAAACAAAATGAGATTAACACCCACAACAGGTACTACGAAATCGAATTCTGAAAAGGGAAAGCTGGAACGTCTCAAATATAATAAACACAATGATAGCAGCAGGAGGTTATGACCAATTAGGTAAAAGAGCAGATAAGGCAAGCATTCTTGCATTTTCAAGAGAGGATCTCTGCTGCAATGATAAAAAGAGATGGGTTCTCTTTCTTATTTGAAAGCATCGTCCAATTGATAAACCAATAAAAAGAGTTTGAGGCAGAACTGAGCACTGCACATGAGATCTTTACCCAGAGAAAAAACAATGCACATGAGATGACCAAAGATTTGTTCATGCTTGCATTATACTCGATTCTCCTCTAGGCAATAACCACTGAACTACCTGTAGTAATTTGGGTTCTTTGGCTGAGATTCATCAACAAGCTCAGCAGCTTCCTCTAGGAGAGCATCAATTTCAGCCATCTCTAGGCCCATCCCATTGGAAAGATTCTCAGCTCGAAGGACAGAGAGTTGCAACAGGACAAATCTCCAATAACAAGACTGGCTTTTGCCTTGTCAGCCAAAGCTTGCCACTGATCCAAAAAACATCGCCAAACAAGTAAAATCAAAAGCAAAAGATGGAAAAAAGAAAAGGTCCCATGTCTTTGCTCTTTGAAAATATTCACACCAAAAATCAAGGGTTTAGTTTATATTTTACAGACAGAACTTCAAATGGTTTTGACAGCGTAACAATACTATGGTAACCCAATATATACGCAAGTGACAAAAAAGCAAGTAGATATGGGACTAAGCAACAAAAATGAAAGGATGACAAGTAAAGCCCAGCCACAGGCAAAATAAGGGCCCACTAGTATAACCATCCATGTTATTTCACAGAACATTTCTCTATGTGATTATTGGTATAAAATCAGATCCTAGATGGTCATATTATGGCTTGTGATAAGTGAGTGCGACCCAAAAACCAATCTGACCATGGGGTTCTTGACTGAGCTAATGCAGAAACCAATCAATCACCGTAATGCTAAAATGCTCTCTCACTTCCTTGCAATGAGCAGCTTGGAAACTTAGCTGGGTATCAACAATACATTGAAAGCTTATTGAGCATCTCCACTGCTGTGTAAACATACACAAATACAAAAAGGACATTTACCTGAACTAGCATGGACTCATCAAGTATTTCAGGAAGGAACTGAACTTGATGATCGGGCCCTAGAGCCTCAGCTTTGATTGTTTGCCACTGCTTCACAAGAGATTCAGCATCCTCCAATTGCATTGGACTCCTGTGAACTCCTGCTGTTGATGAGAACAAACCAGCAGCCAAAATGAATTGCTTGCGCTTTTAGAACCAGAGAAGCTTTCAAACTGCTTCTTCACCATGGTCAACAATTTGTCCACTCTGCTGTGATGCCATCTCCCTCATGGTGAGCAGAAAAGTCAGTAGATCCTATATGCCTGTCAGATATGCTAGTAGAGATCCATCTAGATCCATTGGCCATCCTTATCACATTCTTGCTCAATGGCCTAAGGGTTATGAACATAAAGCAACCAAAACTGTAACATAGACAATCCGGCCAATTATATTCCTCTCACTGAATAGCATATCCGAAATGGTGCTATGGTGTACACCAAGCCTTCTTTTCATTTGAACAGAGGGTGAGCTAATGTTGCTTCCACTGCTGTTCTGACCAACCATATCCGTGCTCTGAATATCAGTCAACTGCTTAACGGCCAATCCAAGGTGTCGGGAGGAACTTGAGGTAGGAAGAGATTCATCCAATTCTCTTCTGTTAGTTGCTAGAGAAGAGGATAGTGGCCTGTGGTTCACTGAAGACATGGTTTCTACCGCTCGTTTGCTTTTCTTTGAGCAGATCTTTTTTCACCACTAAAGAAATGAACCTGCAGGAAAATCTTGTTATAAGAATTGATTTTTCTGGGTGAATGTATCTTATGACAGTACGACACAAGTCAGCTGCCAAAAAAATTTCCTACCAATGATGGGGAACAATCTTTGTATCTGCAAATACAGTAAGAAACTGCATCTTTCAGCCACTGTTCCTGCTTAATTTAACATGGAGAGTTAAACATATAAAATAACAAAGGAGCATGTGGGACTGATAAAAACAGAAGAGACAGAATCTAGACAGATATTACAATGCAATGTCCACCATGTCCGCCATATAGCATTGTTTGACTTTTAAATTGTTGTGACACTATAGTCGGCAGAGCAACAAACTAACAACTTGCCTGAAACCAGAAATTTAAAAGAGACAACAAAAAAAAGCTTAGTAAACCATAGCTAAGCTAATATCGTTACCGCCAGCAGACAAATCAAGAGCATGAGACACCATTTGGCACAAAAAGAATAGTACAACACAACGTAATTTTCACAGCAGAAGACGTTAATTAAGTCATTGCTACAATTTATATTGAGGTAAATAAGTGAAAAACCAACAAAGAAATCCAGAATCTAAAAAGATATTTTTCCCTTTTTTTATCTTAAGATGAGGAAGTACAAGTCAGATGACCTTCCCCACAGATGAAATGCAGTGTGTACAGTAAGAAGACAGAGGTCAAAACCACAGCCCCATACTCTGAGAAAGCCTAGATGGCAAGAAATGAAAGAAAACCCATTTTATTAGGTGCATACATCCTAGCAGGAAGGCGCACACTGCTACTCATAATCTATAAAAACTTATAACCTATATAAACTCGCACTAAAAATATTTGATGGCCTGAGCCTCCCAAGGTTCTACCATGGCATACAATGGCTATCAGAGGCAAAAGCAAATAAATAAGACATCTGTATACATATTAAAAACATTTCATGACATGTTTGTGAGGTTTGAGTTCGATAGCAAGCATGCATCATCAAGGAATTACGAAATGGGAAAAACGAGCCCATTGCACAATTAAATGCTCACCAAAGATGGACTTGCACCAGAAATATCTTTGATTTCTTTTCTTGTAGGTGAACTCTGTGAAGTGGAATTCGAATTTACTTCCAGCTGGTGAAGTCTTTGAACCGCCTCTGCCTCACTACCCTGCGAAACAAGGAAATTTACAAATTATTAGATGTAGATCCAGTCAATAAATGAAGAATCTGCCCAACCATAGCACTGCATACACAGGAAAGAGCAGAAAAAGAGTACACTTCAAATGCACCCAATTTTTGCCTGAAAAAAAAAATACCTGCCCAAGAAGAAAAAAGCAAAAGGCTTCCTCAAATTTCAGATCGATACCATCCGATGCTATCAAGCATTCGCAAATAACTTTTGCCCTGTTGATCTGCATCCATCAGTAGCACATTTTAACATGAGCACAAAAGAATGTAAACATGGAGTCCAACCAAAAAAAAAGGCAAGACCTTTGAAAAAGGCCATGTAGAGGACAAAGAAGAATGATGGAGCATATTGGCTGTTCTTACCAGCTCCATTTGCTTCGCTGAAATCCGAGAGCAATATGAGCTATCAGCACTACGTAGAAACAATCAAAATCAACAATGACCCGCTGATTTTGAGATTCGAGAGATTCTTGTTCTTCCTTGTCATTGCCAGATCATCCCAGGGGAGAAGATCTATTATTTCTGTAGCCATAAGTCTACTCAGGCTTCGTCTAAAAAACATGTCCAATCTTGGACTCTGCATGGAGTTTCCACATCAGGCCCTGCCTCAGCAATTCACGCAAGGCTGCAAGTGCTCCCCGTCTACGTTCAGCATTTTCAGGAGAACGAGGCATGCCTAGCAATTCCAAAGTGCAAGCAGGGGCAAGCTCCTCCAAAGATACTTCAATCTACATTATTCATGAAGGAAACTAAAACAATGACCAAGTATAACTTAAAGGAAAGACGAGACACGCTGTAGCATAGATATATTCAAAGGAGTCTATCTTTCCCAGACAGAAAAATGTCTTATCTAAAATTAAACCATCTATTCAGGTGCTGGTTACCACTTTAAAACCCTTTTAGTGATAACCAGGGCACAGGATTGAAAATTACTAAGAATTCTACACAAAAAATAGATTCCACTGCAATTTTACAAAAGACACTAGTAAATTGCATATGATGTTACCTGAGGCAGTAATGGCATTTTTCCAAGGGAAATTTTACTTCTGAGAAGACTCTGAGCACGAGCAAGGGCTTCAAATCCTTGGGACACTTTGTTCTTCTCAAAGCAAATCTTGGCAATTGCACACTTCAAGAAAGCGCCTAAGATAAGACAAGGAAGCATAACAACGCTGCTACACATTGATGAAACTCTCTTTTCTCTTGGTGATTTTTCTCACCTCGGCTAGTGCCATAGATAGAAGCAGATCATGAACATGCGGCTTTGCATCTGGATGTTGAAGAGCTGCTTGACCAATATTTAGCACCAGTTTTCTTCTCCAACCTGCCATAGACAATAAAAGTGGCAACATTGCACCTATCATCTGAAGCACTAGGCATTTTTCTTTCTTATTCAAAGAGCTTTTCTTTTCAGAGTAACAGTATTCTATGATGACAAGGGAAAATTAACGTCATTAGGAATAGCTCCTCAACACCAACGCTTAGCTTCTCCAATTTATGTAAATATACCTCTTGAAGGAGGCAGAGAGCGCCAGGTAACCAAGACCATGGAATTCTAAGAGATGATTTGGGCAAGATTTTTTCCCTTGTGTTTCCAGAATATTCTGGTTCAAAAAGAAGTTTATCCCTCACGTCCATAAGAAGAGCCTGCAATAAAACAGATAGCACATAAAATTTCCCTTTAATTATTGAAAAAGATACTGATGGAACAAAAAACAATAGAATGAACCTTGAAGTTGCTACCTCTCGAGATTTGATGGCATCCATTGTGTATCCCTCCTCTACCTCAGCACGTTTCAATTGCATAACAGACTTCACGATCTCATCTTTCTCTGCTTGATCAGGAAGCCAAGAAGCTGCAAGCAAATGTAATCTGCTGTGAGTGGTTAAGCAAATGAAAAACAGAAGTGCACAATGCTAGATAACAGCAAATGCACGATCAATTTGTGGATTATTTGAGCCTTTTTATATTGTCATGAAGGACAAGAATGTGCATTAGCAGAGTACACCTAGAAAGGATCAATTTCACATTGGAATGTCCCTACGCTACAATATCCTTCCCCAAGACTTGAGAGAGGTGATGTCTTCCAAGCTATGAGCCTCTCGTGCGAAACAACAACCCCTCCCCTCTCCTCCCCAGGATGAGCTAACTCTTGCCAGTTGATGAATGAGCAACCGAGTAATAAGAACTAATCTCGCTTCATTTCTCAGTTGACTACACCCAGAATAACTTTAATAGCGTACTGAGCCAAAATCTAAGCAGGGAAACGAACCAACTAGCATTTTCCTCGAGCATTACACCCATTTGAACGAAGTAAATCACCTGATACAAGTGACAGGGATGTCGACGGCGGCGTTTCGAGTCGGCGGATTCTCCAAAACGCGAGCCGTTTGGGTGGCCTTCAATCTCCACGCGACGCCCCGACCGTCGCTCTCCGTCGGACGCGGCCGCGCTCACGACCCCGAAGGACTCCAGTTCTAGAGACGGTCGCCGCCTGAGCGAAACGCAGGAGAGACAGCGCCAGCTTTCCGATTTAGGTCGCCCCCGCCGCACACGCAAGACGAAGTAGAGACATCAGCCGCGACACGAGTAGCGCCATGAGAGCGGCGATTGGGACCCTACATTTGGGGAAACTCCGGAGCTAGGGTTCTTATGGCTGGAGCTCTGGTTGCCGATGTGAGAGAGAGAGAGAAATGAGAGCTTGATTGGGGGCACTGTAGCGAGCGCCGCACGGCGGGGAGAGAGAGATGAGAGCTACTTTGATTTGTGCTTTTTGGAGTTGATTTGCTTGACAAAGCGTTATGCTTGAGCTGGATTAAGAATTTATCGCAAGACCGTTGGAGCTTTCTTGGAATCGAGGCTACTTCTTCTGTACCCGAAGTGCACCCGACCAAGATCTGGCGCAGCGCGTTCATTCCCGGGGTAACGAATATGTGGGTCCACATGATAGCGAACGATTGCGATGGGACCATCTCGATCCTGACCGTGGGACCCGCGGAACGGCCAGTATCGCCTGGATCCGAGCCCACTTCCCGCATCCATCACAACCGTCCATTCTGCGGGTTTCACACATCGCCCCGCTCAGATCCCATGAGATGCATAACGCAGTTGACCCGATCAACCCGAACCCGAGTCCATTCACATAAAATCCTTTTTAACACTGGCGATGCATGGTATGATCACTCTATGATTTCCCTGCACACGCGTCCTTGAATAAATCATGCATTTAGCCTGGAACAAGAGTTAATTTGATCCGTCTCTTCTCGAACGAGTTCGCTTTTAAAGTAAATTCACATGCTAACTGTAAATCAAGCAACCCCGCAGGAGGGTTTTCACACACAAAAAATAAGAGTCGTGAGATGTCACGAAACTAAAGATTTACAGCACTCTATCACGCCCGATCAGCTTTTTATATAGTAAATATCGATATTCCATAGACGGAAGAAACATATTGCAATTTCAAGTAGAAGAGACAGCCATTACATCTGGAGTTGATATTTACTATATCCAAAGACATTTTCAAAGGAGCCATTTTAATTCCGACGCCAATAAGCTCATTTTAGGATTACGTTTGTTCACACCTAGATTTTTACAAGATCAGACAGGGAACCACCCTTGGGCACCCATTGACAAGGCAGAAACATTCTCAATTTCTATCGGTCGTTGTCCCAGAGTTGTCAAGGTGAGAACCAAAATTTTATGGGCATGGCTCATGGCGTTTTGGCTTTGCACGTGCGCATGTGTCGGCCTAGTTTTAAAAACTCGGTTTGGTCGTTCATCGCAACTTCTTTGCTCTAGGCATTATGACCTTGACAAAGATTTTCAATACATGGCATCATTCACACACAATTCATTACAACATAATAAATGTCACTTATATTTCGGTAATTGCAATCGCGAATAATGCACGCTAATCTCTTTCCATTTCAATAAAATTAGGTACATCTCAATAGAAAAACCTTCGATGTATAAACCTTCATCTCTTTTGATCGTGTCACCGTCATTTCAGAGAGATTTTTGCGAATTCATAAACAATCGGTATGAATTTAAGGTTAGACAATACATACTTCCATTACTTAGTAATAAACATAATTTTGATTTCTAAAAGCACATCCGGATTCGAAAAATCACTTTAATTATTGAAATTAAAATTAGCTTCATAGATTCCAGATTTCAGCAATTACATATCTGCTCCAACAAATTTTTTCATTTTGCAATTTCTACCCCCAACTTCCACTCTTAGCCAAACTAGTTATATTAATTAAATTAAATACCAAAGGTCTTTCATTTGTCGTCCAAGACATATAAATATTTTATGGACAAGTGTACTAGAAAATCTAAAAACTTTATCACCAACGTGAATCGAGTTCTAAAATTTACAAAAATTGCAAAACAAGTCGTAAATTTTATTAAATTGGTGCAATCAAGGCTCTTTATTAACTTGTCCTATTTGGGTAACAAAAAATGCTGACATGAAACTTTTTATTATTTTTTTCTCTCCTATATGGCACTAAAGTGGCTAAAACATGAAGGATAGGCTAAAACACTGTCTTTTTCAATTTAAAATTATTTAAAGTAGAATACAAAATTACATTGATTTTTTTTTTTCATAAAAACAGGAGGAGGGAAGAAAAACATTGATGGCTTGCAGCCTCACCACCGCCGCCCACCTTTATCGGGAGGGCTATCCTCCACCGGCATCTCCAACCTTTATTGTGATGGTGGGGAAGTCCGCAGTGAGGGATTGCAGTCATCGATTGGTTTTTCCTTTATGTTTTTTTCAAAAAGTTGTTTTTTTTAATAAATTTAAATGAAAATTCAATTGGAAAAAAAAAATCAAATTTAGACCAAAATAACAGAGTTATAACCATGTTAATACCACTAGGTGAGACAAAATATAAAAATAATGTCAGTAATTTTTGTTAACCAAATTGAAGGATTTTATTGCACAATTTAATAAATTTTAAGATTTGATTGCACTTTTTGTAAGTATTAAAACTCAATTGCAAGTTTCGCGATAAATTTCAGGGCTTTCATGGCATTTATCCCAATACTTTATATGCACTATAAACATGCCGCAGATTTTACAGAATTACCAAAAAAACAACTCACTTTTTAGTTAATCATACAATTAAGTCCAATTTTTGTCTAATTAGACAAGTTGTCTAGATTAAACAATTATTTCTATTCACATGATAACTGCCTATTACCATAAGGCTTATAATTTTGTTATCAGCCCCCATAATTTCCAGTGTTCACCTATTAGTCCACTAGCTTGGTGTACTTACAAATTTGAACCTAAAGTTTCAGAACTAATTATTTGAACCGGTTTGATTTCCTATATTTAACCTAACTTGATTACCCGTGAAGAGCGAGCAGGAGGCAGGACGTGAGCTTTGGCGAACCGCCTTTCGGCGGCGAAAATTGAGCCAAGCGAGCTTGGTACCGCACATGTCGTTGAACGACCAACAGAAGGACATTGAGGGCTACGATGGCATGATCAAGAAGACCAAATCATCCTCATGGGCGAATGACTTGATCCTCATTGAGGGTGCCTTCATGAAAGAATGGCCACATTCGACCAAAAGAAGTGTATATCCGACCCCCAGAAGCAGAACAGGGGATTATCACAAAAATCACTTGGTTCCTGTACCCAGCAATTCTCTGCCTTTCCACATCTTCTAACCCTTCACCGGCTCTTTCACAAATCTCTCTCTGTCTCTTTTCAAATATTGTATGTAGTCAATTCACTCAAATTGTGCTGGTGGGGATATCGAGGGTCATTCCAGCCTGAATCCTGGCCCCATCCGATCAGACGCCAGTGGCTTTCGACTCGCCGACTGAGGGCAATTTTCCGCCGCTGCTCGTGCACGCCGGAGAAGTGAGTTGCAGCTTAGCCAAATCGTTCCTCACGGCGACGACACGAGCGCCGTCCACATTGACCCGATGTTCAACATGAGGATCTCTCCCTTGGCCAGCTTCGACACCTTTCCCTGCCTCTCTGATCCGATTGTCCTGACACCTAGAAGTCGTCGCAGAAGGAAGAAATTCACCTGCAAAACAGATGGAGATGAAATTGTCACGGATCCAGAAATTCCATGCAACCACAGTAAACGGACTTTTTACGAAATAAGGGTAAAAAAAATTACATTTTACTTATTTGGGTTCCGCGGGAACTTATTTACCCCTAAACCTTATTTACCATTAGGGGTCCGGACGTCCGGCCGAATCGGCACGCCTTGTGGCCACACCCAGCTGCCGACCGGCTCCCCTGTTCCTGGCAACAGGCTCCCTGTTCGACTCCCCTGCCGAACAGGGACTTGAGCCTTCCTCAAGCCTCTCTCCCACATGTCCTTTTCCTGTGCCAGGAAATTTCCTCCACAAGACACTTCAACTTTTTTTTTTTTTACCCTTTTTTTGACTTTTCAAACCTCTTTGCTCTCTTTTTTTTTTACTCTCTCTCTGGCTCATTCGTTCTCTCTGGTTCGCACCCCTCAGAAACCTTCAGAAACTCACCTCTCTCTATGAGTTGAGCTTGAAGTCGGGGTCGAGGTCGCGCTCGAGAGCGTCGTTGCGGGGGGCGAAGATGGTGAGGTTGTTGGCGGCCGACGGCGTCCTCGAGGGTCTGGAGGAGGAGGGCCTTCTCGACGAGGTGTAGTGGAGTCGAGGAGGGCGACGAGGACAGAGTTGGAGTTGATCTGGCCGGCGTGGAGTTGGAGGGGGCCCGGTGGGCAATGCGGAGGATAGAGGGGGGAGGAGGATGATGAGGAGGAGGAGGGCGGAGACAACACAGGACTTTTCTCTACTTCGTCTTCTCTAAAATGGAGGATGTGTGATTTTTGTGGAAGGAGGAGGGAGAGAGATGGGGACATGTGGGACGACACTTGGGGGAGCAAGTAAAAAGTAAATGGGCGACAGAGAGAGACTGGATAGTGGGTGGAGTTTTTTTGTTCGGCGGCTTGGATGCCGAACTACACAAGTTCGGCAGCCAAGCTGCCGAACAGGCTGCTGTTCGTCAACCCAGCTGCCGCACGGCAGGGCAACTTGCCGTGCGGCAGCCACGCTGCCGAACGGGACCCCTAATCGTAAATATATCACTCGAGAACCTAAATCCGTAAAATGTAATTTTTTTTATCCCTAATTCGTAAAAGCCCACATTAAACAGGGAGTCAATCACAGCAAAATAAAATACGTCCAAGTGCATACCTCAAGCTCACGAAGAATCTCGGGCAGCGACCCAACATCCCAAGAACCTGACCCACCATCTATCGGCTCTGGTCAGTAGGGTCATGGTGTACAACTCCTATGAGACGGCTCCAGGCACAGCAAACTGGAGCTCTTCTACCTGCGCAAACAGGGATACTATTTTAGAGATACAAGGGGGCATGTATGGTAACCATTCTATTCCAAAAAGTGATTCTGATTAAAATAACTTTTCTGATTCTTTCCAGATGGCACGTTTTGGTAACAGCAATAAAATTTCTTATTTTTAGAACAGAAGATGCTTGGTAAACTGCATAAATTATTGCCTTTTAACTAGACAATTCTCTGCTAATTGTTTTTCATTTTAGTCAATAATTTTATAGTTATTTTAATTAAAATTTCATCTAAATTTTGAATTAATTTGAGATTATTCATATCGATTCTCCTGTATATAATATTTGCATATTGAATGTAAAGAATAAATTTCAAGAATTATCACAAGTCATTTTTATTACCATTTATCGTGAGGGGGGTTTCATCAAGCTCATATTGAGCGAATGGATAATCAACACAAGCGACACCATCATTTCTGGCAAGGAAATGCAATGCACTAAAATATCCTACATTGGGTGCATTTTTGCTCAAGAAAATCAAATCTTAATTTTAATTCAATCTAAACTTAAGAAAGAGAGCTTGCAAGTGTTCACAAGTTTGAATATTTTGTCTTTTTCCAGAATTTCTAAAATAGACGAAATCTAAAGCACATAAACCTAGGTTCACATCACAATCAATGAAATCACGTACATGTCAAGGAATCCATGACTTGATGAATCGCACATAAAACCTAATGAAACCCTAAAGAACTTTAGAAAAATGTGATTCGATTTAATTTCAAAGGTGCTTATGATTTTATCTAAAAAGAACAAATCTATGAAATCTAGCAAAATTTTGCCCAAATTTTATGAAAATGATGTCAAACTAGCCTAATCTAATCTTCTTCTTCTAATTTTAGGGATTTCTAAATTTTTTGTGGTTTTTTAGAATTTTCCATTTTTTTTGAATTTCTTTATTTTTTTAGTATTATTTTATTTATTTTATTATTATTTTTTTGAAAATAAGGCCTTCGTTGTTTTTGTTTTAAGTGAGGAAAAATGTGGAGAGATGTGAGATTTTATTTTATTTTGTGATTTTTCAAAAGTGATGTCTATTTTTAGAACCAACTTTCTTGTGGTTATTATTTTATTGTTCTAAAATTGATTTTTAATTTTTCTAAAACGTGGTTTCCGAGAATAGAATTTTAAATTATTTGTCTCTAAACATGATTTCTCATCTTTTACGATTCGAGAAAACAAAATCAGAGAATGAGAATGTTATCATGCACGCGCTTGTGTACAACGAATATTACCACTTTTGCAATCTTTAACAACAATTCTTGACGAACTTCAATCATCTGATTTACTTTCAAAAGCCCTAGAAGAACCCAATTGCAGAGAGAGAGGGGGATATGTTAGTGCCCTTGTGAATGCGAAATAGAATAGCTATGACGCAGCTTCCACATGCCTGTCACTGGGGGGGGGGGGGAATTTAGAGCACAGTACTAGTCATAGCAGAAGAGAAAAATTAGCAAATGAAGAACATACTCCTGGGAATACTTTCATCCAGCCACGCCCGCCTCTTATCTCATCAACCTCAAACGAGTTTTATTGACAGTCGAAAGGGGATCGAATCACAATCATATTCGGTGGAGAGATCAAAGCTCCTCCCGGGAATTGGGAATCTTCTCGACAATGTACTCACAACACTCAACATTGTTGTACTTTTAGCTGTGCATGAAATTGGGACAAAAACTGGTTAGCCTGTCAGCTTACAGTTCTCTGGTGGCACAATTATCATTTGCGCAGTCAGACTACAGGAGGATGCTATGCATATTGAGGCTGTAATTCGATATTACCTGAATAATTTCTGATTGGCTTCGTGCTGGTTGATAGTACAATTTTCCTGTATAAGACCACTTTTGTTTTGGCAAGCATTATAGTATGGTGGAGCGCATAATTTTCGACAGCAGCCAAGTGTTCAGAAGTTTGTGTTGGGGGACAGCTCTCATTGCAGCAATGACCATCCATAATAGCTGCTCCATTAAGGCATGGTAAGCCATAAGAATATCGTGGCCCTATCATCCACATCGAAATACAGAACGTAGCAGTCGACATTGGGATGATGGGACCATGACCAAGAAAGAAAACCCACGTGCTTAGTCCGCAAATTCCTATTCACGACAATATATATATGACCAACTTAACACCATAGTCTACACAGTCTCCCGAACATAATATTTGTTGGCATATAGTCCCTTATAAGTCACCATAATGCCCACATACAAGAACGACGTGCGAGTGCACGAAATGAAATAATGCAATCGTAGTTGGGGGCATTTCTTATAGTACGAAGACTATGTGCCTTTCGTGCTGACTTTAGCCAAAGAGCGCGAACAACAAAACCAATCTGACAGATACTATTACACCGGCATTCGAAGAATTTGTGTCTGCGAGAAAAATATATGCTATTCATTTGGACTCAAGAAATTGTCATGTTCGTGCTAGCACAGACCATGCCATGCAGAATCAAGTGACGAAAACCTCCATATTCCATAACACCAAGGGCTAAGGCTTACATGATGATGCGCCATTTGGGATATACCTTGAAACAAGCTATTTAATTAGTGTGTGCCACATAAGATATCAGACCATTAACATGTTGAACGTGCGGGACATACTGAATCCTGGTCTCTTCGGTTGGGGAGTTGGCTCTAGGGCACTGAAAAATGATGGCGTTTTCTTTATTGTCTGTCAGCCGTGTGTTTACGTTTCGGGTATCTCTTACGGGTTTAGCTGAATTGATTCAGTTCACCTTTATTTTTCCGTTCCTTTCTGTGTCTTCTTCTCTCGGCGTTCTGAACGCGTTGCTGTGTTCTGTTCATGCCGCTTTCGTGTTTTTCTTTGCCCGCTGCGCGCTACATGTTGCTTATAATTGTCTATGCTGTGG